>NQII01007299.1:18919-60862 GCA_002778355.1 Clitarchus hookeri | reverse complement strand
ATAGGCCCCCCCCCCCGCCTCAAAACATGCTGTACGCATAGTAAGGTTCCCGAGGGCCCATGATACAGACATCCAACTTAACAAAAAAATAAATTGTAGTCTGAATCGAAAACTCTTTTTTCCGAGTTTAAAATCTGCTCTTGTATATTAGCACCTGCAAATTAATCTCCATGCATTTACTCCATAGGCGGAGAAATCCCTCTAGCATCCATTGGCTGTAAGAATACTTCAATACATTTTTTAAATTCAGATGGGAAATTAAGTGTCATATACAAATGCTTTGGAATGCGTGCTTCGGTATATATACACGTTGAGAAAGAACAAAAATAAAAAAAAATTATAAAGGACAAAAATAATTATTAACAAATATAACTATAACAACAAAAATATTTTTTTAAATCAAATTCTTTACACACACACACAAAAAAATATTAACTCTAATAGCCCTTCTGGATAAACTTTCCGCAAAAAATAAAAGAAGAGCATAATTGTCCTTAGGTCGATTTCATTGTGTAGTTCGTATTGACAATAAAGAGCCCAATTAAATTCTAAATGGAGTATTGTGGTTCCCGTAAATGAGCTAAATATGTAAATGTGTAGTGGTTTCCGGGTTGACTTAGTGCGCTTCGGAAATTATTTCTTATTTTTGCAAATAGTGTGTCTTTTCGAGATATATATCTATATCTATACATAATAAGTAATTTTTTCGTAAATCAGATGACGAGAGTGCAAGAACATTAGATTATCTTCTTAAAGTTGTGAACTTGATTAAACATAATGAAGTAGAATTTTTGACACTTGAAATATTTGTTGTATTTCACTGATTGGAGCTTCTTTCTGTGTTTTAAAACATCGTGGACCAACGACACGTCGTTTATAAATGACGAGAGAACTAAGTATTCCCAAAACTCTAGCGTACATTTGACTTTCTAATTAATGTTCACTTCGTTCGCACCGACCTGTGTTCACGACAGAAATCGATAACGCGGGCAGGGTATAGGTGATATCCTGACGGCACCGTTTGTCGTCCACGTTCGTTGAAGATTCAATATCGGCATCACATGTTCATGGGGAAGTTGTCGAGACAGAAATTGTATCACGAATCCTGTTTTTAACTGCTTCAAAAACTGCGAAGTAAAAATTATAATGAAAATCGAAGCTGGCCTTTTCAGATTCTACGTGACATCATTTTTCTTTTATTTTTGCAGCTTGCTTGTTCTTGGGAACTATAGCCAAGGAAAAGACCTTGAGATGTATTCTCGTCTCAATCTGTTTTCCCTGCTCCCGCTCATAAATTAAATGTGCAAATGCTTAGCGTAATAAATAGCGAGTGAGAAAATACTTTACTGTTGACAATTTGTTTGCTCATAAAGTTGGCAGACACCGTTATATACGATCTTTTTGCACTAGTAGTTTCCAGAGAACTCCACAGAATTCACGTAACTTGTTCAGCGTTAATTTACGTTGCGAGTTCCATGTTATTTTAAGCGGAATGGTGCAAGATAGCAGTATATTTACGAGATTTGCGTCCTGTGTTGGGGCCGCGGAGGCTCAGCGGTTAAACTGCTCGCCCTCCACAAAGGCGAACCGGGATCGATCACCGGCCGGGTCACTCCGGAATTTTTTTAACGCAAGTGTGAATCCTGCCGGACGATGCCGCCGGTCGGCGGGTTTTATCGGGGATCCCCAGTGTCCCCCCGCCCTTTCATTCCGGCGCAGCTCCATTCTCACCTAGTTGTTTAGAGCCGCCAAAATCTCTCACCACAACCTGTCACATGTTGTTTTTCAGGGGACTTAAAGACATTTTCACTAACAAGAACTGTGAAGACCTTCTTAAAGTCTGTTCGCGGTAAAGTGGGCCCGTTTTAAAGTCACTTTCTGAAGAGAGTCACTGCCCATGACTATATACGTTATACAGTACACACTGGAAGGCATATTCCTAGTTAAGTTGGCAGCGGATTACTGTAAATAGCTCTTAAGCCTTGATGTTGTATTGGGAGTGTAATGTTTAAATGTATGGCCACCAAAGTTAGTAATTCTTGTTTTGTACTCTTTGAAGTAAGAATTTGTATATTAATAGCACATTTATGTTAAATAAGTGATGAAAAGTATAAAAACTAAGACGATGAAAAATAATTAATAACTAACTAAGAAAACACTTCAGCTCTAATTTAGATTGTAAACCTACCCTCTTTTAGCTTTTCGGCGCTGGCGTTAAATATACCAGTCGACACAAAACACAATATAGCAGGTACACCTTGGATGTGTATCGCGTTTTAGACAAACTATTTGGTTATTCTAACCAACACACCCTTTAATTAGCTTTCCAGCTTGAAACGGGGGCGCACCTCAGCAGAATTACAGGAAAAAATTTCCGCCAAACAACCGCGTACAAAATTAACACTGTTAGGAAGGCGGGTATGTTTTCAATATTATCGATGCGCGGTGCTACCGCAAAATAAATCAGCGGAGGAAGAGAACTGAATGAATGTCGTGTAAAACCAATGTCGTGCTGATTTTTAATCAAACGAACCGGCACGCAGGGTATAAATAATTTTGTTGTTTCGCGGCGAATGGAGAAGCGGGCAGTGTGTGAGCTGGGTATGTGTGGGGAGGTTTGAGGGTGTTCGTTTGAAAGAGATACAAACGGAAAAAAAACCGACGAGGAGACGAAAATAAAAAGGAAGGGGAGTTTGAAAAAGGGATAGAATGCTCTCAGCTGGATTAAAACCTACCGCCGCTCTGTTTTGTATGTCGCACGACAAACGCAGCGCCTGACGTCAGAGAACACACGTGAAATACAGGAGCGGGCCTGATATCAGGAAGGTGACGATACAGCTCGCTCGCAGCTAAATGAACACATTTGACAAGTACAGTTCCCTCTACTATATACATTTCACGTGAGACTCTGGTTGGAGTAATTAGTAATAATATCCTCACTGACTTAGAAAAAGTAACTCCGCGTCTTCAGGGTAATTAATGGCGATCATAAAATTTATAATCATAGGTATTCGTCAGAAATACCGCTCAGCTTATAAATATTACTTGTAAGTACTGTTTCCTGGCATAAAAAAATTTAGATCGCGTAGATTTTATATCGTAACATGTCAATCACAATTTAAGTATATTGAACAAACAAATAAAATAGACATTTACAGAAAATTTTACAAGGGTCACTGAATGGTCGTGTTTTAATTTATTTTTAGATCTCCTTAGCAAAATTGATTAAAAATTATAATAGACTGTTACAAATTTAAAAAATGCAAGAATGTTGTTTATTGTAGCAAATCATAATATTGTATTATATTTGAATTAACTCATTTCGTTAAGTGAGCTAGTTTTTATCATCAGTACATCCAAAACACTGAAATTGATTTCGACGTGTTATTATGCAGACATTCATGACGGCCTATCATAATTTAATGCAAGGAAATAGTACTTCTATGTAATGTCTAAACGTTATAGTATTTCGTACAAATATGAAGTAACAAATTTATTGGTGACCAGAAACCTCAAGTCCTTATCGAAACCGTATTGTTTAAGTAATGGAACATGATATTTTTTAATGAGCGATTCTCTGGAATCTCCTGCAAATAAAACGTTTGTTTATATTCAAGGAGATAAAAACAATACTGTAACGTGGAAAGTAACTACTTGCTTCGTATGTAATTTTGAACCCTTCGTAGTTTTGAATTTTGCATATTGCAGACGGCTCGTACATCATAGCTATGGTCACCCGATTTTCGCGAAAAGAATTACTGTCAAGTTGCATTTCAAAACACTTCAACTCGTATCCAATTCCGCGATTGGATGGCTTCAGCTGCTGCGCGCCTTATGTGCCTGCCCGCCAACCACAGACGTTCATTACCGGAGTAAGCTAATTCTCATTGGGCCAGTAAACGTAATACTGTTCCCCGACGAAGGCACACGCCCAATGACTAGCCTCGATTGAATTATTTTCTCGAAAATCGGATGTTCCTAGTCATAGATAAAATAAGTTTGCTTCTTTAAGGCTTCATACAAATTACTGCCCATCTTCGTTTTCAGCCACAGGCTACCTGCTATCTTTTCGAAGATCACTAAAGTGGTTTTAAGATCTAAAAATTCCAATGATATGCTATATGTAATATGTAAAAATTCCAATTAGTTAAATTTGTCGTTTCTGAGCTAGCTGTTCATGTTCAGTACACTTTGCCAAATAGGAATTTGTAGCTCTCCTTGGCAGATTTCGTAAACATGGATTTGTTACTACTGTTAACAATTTTCCCAAGCGTAACGTAGTGCAGGATGTAGGACGTGTTTGAATTATCTTAACAGAAAAAAATTAGGTAAATTACAAATAATAATTAAAAATCTAAAACAATTAATTAATATTATTGATACATCATATTAATATAATAATATATTAATATAATAGTGGATGTTTTGATACAATTAAATATAACAATATTTTTAAAATGCTGCCATTTCCTGCCACGAGTGAACAAACTTTAAAATATACTTAGGTTCTACAATATAAAAAATTAATTTATGGTCAATGATTTTTTCAACTCTGAGGAGGATTCTATAGTAAACAATGTTGATCAACTCAAGGTCACATCTGGCCATAAGGAAGCATTACGACGGCGATAGAAAAAAAAACACAAATTAGATTCTCATATTTTCTGATTCCTCAGAATTTTAAGAGGGAATTGTATGGTTTTAATACAGCAATCTGTTGTAAAAAGGCAAAACAATGAATAAAAATTGTAAACAGAGGACTACTTACCACGATTTTTGATGGCTCTGATACTTTTCAACGACCACATTTCTGTTTCAGTAACCAGATTTATGAATGGAAAACAAAATATATATTTTCATTTCTTTCCTGGAAAAATGTGTACATTGAAATGCTCCACTTTTTTTATTATAGCAAACAAACTATTGCGATGATACCTGTAACACAACTAAGAAAGCACCTTAATTACGATTTTTTTTTAGGGACATGTCTAATTGACATTGACTCTAAATCTTTGTTGCCTTTATGCCACTGTTACCCGCGTATTTCTCATCCCAGGAGATCTTCGAAGAAGCCCATACACTCGGCTATCTGTTCACACCTTGTGTGTGTATCGCCCCGTAGAGGCATCGCGTTGACCCCCGGGCAGCACTCTCCAAAAGAAAAAGAAAAGTGTCTGTCCATACGGGGAGTCGAGTTTCCTTTGATGCGCGTCCCCTGCGGCACTTGGCGCTGGCAAACTGTAGGCCATTCACGTCGGGCGTGTTGCATCGCATCGAACACAGTCTCCCCTGAGGCTCCCGCAGGTGAAACCTCGCTACCACGTAAAGGGGTGGCTTTGTGGCCACGAGCTGTAAAGAAAGAGGGGAATTGCGCTTTTGAAATTTCTACTTCGATGAGATATCTCTTAAAATTCTGCGGTGTGCTTCATGGGCACCACATCAAAGGTGATTAACCTTCTTAGACACGCGCAGATTTCTGGTTTCAGCGTTAAAAAATAAATAATCTTGAATCTTGCTGTATAGGTTGTTAATGGTAAACTACGCACTTTCGAAAACCATGCTAAAGATCGGGTTGTATGCATAATGTGTGTTCTTCAAACATAAGTAAAATTAACGATACTATAGACATTACAACTTTATTCATGCTTCTGTCATCGAAAACGGTAAAATTAATACAAGAGTAGATATTTTACAAATTTGCTATATATTACAATTAAACTGCATTAAAAAGCAATCGAAATAATTTAATCATTTTAGTATTCACTAATGTTTACCTAAAAACGTTACTCCGCATTAAGACGTGGAACTACTTTCCCTCCGTCGTTATTAATTTTATTGGACGCATGCCAGTTGGCGTGCGCATTAAAATACTTCCGGGTAGCGGCAATGACATTTTTCGAAGCTTTATTTATGAAGTGCCCGATTATCCGTGAACAGCATATACATAAATGGCCCCCAATTCTTGTTTAGTAATTCACGGTCGGCGTGATGTAGTGTTACACGGATCGAGTGCCTAAGATAAAGTGACAACGTAATGCAACAGCAAAGGGAACCAGGAGTACCCCGAGAAGACCCGTTGACAAAGTGCAACGTCCGATATGTTACCCACTTGCCAAAATGTGACCACAACCCTGCTAGGGATTGAACCCCCGACCGCTTTGATTGGTGAGTGAAGTGAATGAAGAGATTTGGGCGGCTCGTATAATCGAGGTCTTGAGAGCCGATGAGGGCGAAGTGCGAGGAGTATGAAGTAGCGCCGGAATGCGAGAGCGGGGGGAAACGGGAAATCCCCAAGAAAACCTGCCGACCAGCGGCATCGTCATGCACGATTCCTACATGCGAAAATCCGGGAGCGAGCCTGCCGGGAACCGAACCCGGTTCGACTTGGTGGGAGGCTAGTAGTCTAACCACTACGCAACCGTGGCCCCTATTTGATTGGTGGTCAGTGTACTAGCCATTTGACTAACACGACTCCACTTGATAAAAGTAATTTATGTAGTTTATTCATTACGTAGAGCAGTTGCAGTGTTAACGCCAAGTTGCCCACGGGGGAGAGACTGGGAGCTTTGGAAATATAACCTTGGCTTTGTACAGTGCCATAACGTTTGACCTCCGCAACAGGTAGATAATTATACACACACGAGATTCTGAACTGGTTGCACTCATTTAATTATTGTGCATCAATTCATTTACACATATATGCATCCTCCACCGTAGACCACACACACTTCTCCACATTGCACAAACGTTGCATAATTTCAATTACATTAAATGACAACTAAAAGAATATATACCTTTTAAATAACTGACGTATATTTTAAGTAATTTTGCTACGCTTATGGTGTTTTACCTTCCAAGCCCTTCGTGGAATCTATTCATTCAATTTTCCTAGACCTGTGGTTTACAAAGAGAATAAGTTAATTTTGGGAGAGGCTGAAATACATTTCCTTTTCGCCAGAGTTTTCATTCTTGTTTTTAATGTCCACGGAAATGCGAATATTTCAACTTTTCTATTCCCGATTCTTTCCTTTGCTTTACTGAGTTGCGGATTTTGTATTTTCAAGGTGCATCTGAAAGTAAAAAAAAACCCATTTTATTCTCACATGAACAGAGTTTACTGTGACTGTAACAAGTGCAATTCTTCAGACAAAAATCCAACGCTAGTAGATTATTGGTATATTACACTTTATTTACTTTCTAAATATGTAAATATCTTTGGAAATATTTTATTTGGTTTCTTTAATATAATATTTTGTGTGCTTTGGTTTCCTATTAATATTAGCATGAACGCTTCTACAACATGTGTGCGATTTATTGAGCAAACGTACTTAAAACGTTTGTTAAAAGTTGATAAATTGCCAGTAATACTTAAAGTGGGATTTCTGAAAGAAAAAAATGCAACTCTTACACATGGGCCAGTGGCTTTGATAAATAATTCCCAACTTGTTTGAGAGGTCACAAAATTATCCTTAAGAATTTTAAATACCGGAAACACTCTCCTCGAAAATCACTTTAACGTGTATTATTCCCCGCCGTGACAGGTCAAAAACGACCCGGCGGTTAGTGAATTTCTCAGTACACGAATCTGTGTGTTTATATATCTTTAAGGTACTATTACTGATATCTTGAATACAACGATAATATCTAAATAGCGTTTAAAAAATCGCTTATCCACATCTGTCTGCGTATTTGCTTAGTACTGTACTTCGAAACTACTTGATGGATTTTGATGCGATTTTCAACATCATTTAGAGAATTTTTTGAGGAAGGTTCTGGTGTATAATACATTTATATTTAATGTAAGTATAGTAGATAAATGTCTATGTTTGTTGTAAAAAAAACCGTTTTTCGGGCGATTACGTGGCTTGCGCGGACTAAACCATAAGAGATACATCAAATTAATGTATTACAGAATTGTAGCTCTCAAAAAGGTCTACAGAAATGTCCCCGATAGCATATGTTGATCTTTTAAGGATGACCCACAGTAACAATTTTTGTCTTTCAAAGTTTGATCAAAAATAATGGTTCACTTGCGAAGCCGTTTTGAACGACATAGTAATAATCTTTATTCAATTAAATGTGTTAGTTACCTTAAGCATTTAGTTAAGATCAAATTTGTCCTTTAGACCATATAAATTAAATGAATATCGTAGAAGATATCACAGGTTTTCCTATTATACCCGGGCAAAGCCGGGCAGTTCTGCTGGTTACGTTATAATTAGTATTGGTTGAACTGCTCATCTTCAAAATGCAAACACGTGAATGTTTACCGAAGTTCGTTTGTGGCAGTGGCGTATCCATGAGGAGGGGGGAACCCCCTTCTTCACACCTTTATGGAATTATAATTCTTGAAGTAACTGGGTTTAAATATTTTTTAAAATCTTAATTGTAAATAATATTTTGTTACTCACCTGAATAAAATGTATGTTAACAAATGTTTGTATCTTCCTTATGTATGTTTGTTTGGGAAACTATGTGTTCGTAGGAAACACCATTGGACTCTATCCACTGTGCATGACGTAGCCTTTATGGCCTCGACAAACCCCTGCTGCGGTGGCGATATTGCCGCCCTTGTGTTGCCGGCAGTCTCCCGCATTCCAGCGCCTTGCCTTCCTCAGCTCCGGACACCAGTAGTGCCGTGACGTCAGTCCCGGCAGAGGGCGAGTGGAAGTAAAAGTGCCGGAAATTCGGAAGCTTACCACTAAACATTTGTGGTGAGATGACTTATAAAGTGTTCACTGTGCCGTGATATCTCGTCGAATCATTATGCAAAGATGGTTATTAGAGCACACATTCAGAAAAATTTATACCACAAAATGCAGTCGTAGTAGGGAAAAAAATGTATAAATGTTCATCAGATCCAGCGAAAATAATTGACTGTCAAGTAAATTCACAACGCCTAGAACAAGTAAAATAAAACCAGAGATGTTTAGTCCCTATTGTCGAAACTGTAGTTTGGTTGGGGGGGGGGGGATCAGAACATTTCCTTTCGTGGTCATAGAGATGACGGCCGTGTGCTTAGTTCAGATGCAGGCACTAGTGACAACGGAGAAAATTTCTGAGAAATTCTAAGATTTTGTATCAACAGCGGTGATAATGAGCTAGAGAAACATTTGAAAAGTACTTCCGCCCGGTCAACGTACCCAAGTAAGACAATTCAAAATTATTTTTTTTTATGTTGTGGTGAAGAAATAATGTCACTTATAATCAAAAGAATAAAATGTGCAAAACTTTATGCCATAATATTCTACGAATCCACGGATGCAGCTCACCTCTCTCAGGTGACATTGTCTTTGCGCTATGTACATGAAGTAGCAATTAGACAAGATCTCATTTATTTTATTGACTTGAGAAACTTAAAAGATATGCGCGATCAGCAGAAAGGAGAAGAAACAGTTGTCGCAGAAACCACAGTAACTGCTAAGGACATCGGAACTAAGGTGATAAAAATTTTGAAGCAACATCATTTTGATCCAATAGATTGCATTGGCATCGCTACATATGGGTGCTATGTCAAAGTTTCCGAAACTAAGGAAGCTATAAATTTAATTCGAAAAGGGACACAGATTGCTGTGAAATGCCCTTGCTAGACCCATGCATTAAATCTGTCATTGTCGAAATGCAACGGAGTTCAGTGTGTTCGAATTTCCGTTGACGTTATGGAAGAAGTTATAAGTTTCTTTACGTCTTCCTTGAAGAGAAATAAGGTTCTCTTGCAGATCCTTGGGAGGCAACTGTTTGGTCTTTGTGAAACACGATGGGTTTAACGTCACACCAGTGTTCTGCAGTTCCGTACGGCTCTACCTAAAATTGCTGCAGCACTTGAGTGTGTTGGCACAAGGGATGAAAGTGCACGTGCATCAAAGGCCTAGTCTCTTCTCTCTGCAATAAGCGAAAGCGACTTCACAGTCGCTGTGGTCTCGCTCTCAGATTCGCTTGTTACAACAATTCAGCTGAGTAGGACCCTGCAGAAAAAAAACCACTCGGTCTGAAAACAGATGAGGAAATACTTCTTGTCACAATGACTGCTTTGAAGACAAAACGTGTTAGTTGTGAACAAGAGTTTTATCTTTTTTATAAAGAAGCACGTGAAATTGCTGTAGAACTTTGAATTGAACTGTAAGTTGGACGCATTACAAAAAAAAAAAAAAAGCAGATTCGCAGGTGTAACGCACCAGTATCTGACCCAGCNGGACCCTGCAGAAAAAAAACCACTCGGTCTGAAAACAGATGAGGAAATACTTCTTGTCACAATGACTGCTTTGAAGAAAAAACGTGTTAGTTGTGAACAAGAGTTTTATCTTTTTTATAAAGAAGCACGTGAAATTGCTGTAGAACTTTGAATTGAACTGTAAGTTGGACGCATTACAAAAAAAAAAAAGCAGATTCGCAGGTGTAACGCACCAGTATCTGACCCAGAGGTGTACTTACGGCAGACAGAGTATATTCCACTACTTTACAATTTCTTGCGAGATATTGAAGACAGGTTCTCTCACGAAACATCAGTTGCTAATGGCTTATTTAAATCAATACAGAGGACAACAGCAGAAACGAAAAATCCAGCAGTCTGTGATAGGTTAGGTTAGGTTATGTTAGGTTAGGTTAGGTTAGGTTAGGTTCATATCAGAGAACTGGTGAACAGCTACTCTGGGCTCTTGAAAATGGATGAGATCTATGGCGGTAAAGCACTTTCCAGTGAATACAAATTATGGTATGAAAAATGGGCTAGGGTAAATAACGGGGAAAACATCACTCAAAAAACAACAATAGAAGTTCTTTCTGAATGTGAAAGAGAAATATTCCCCATAATATATGCAATGCTTCAAGTGTTAGCACCTTTGCCAGTAAGTNTCTTTCTGAATGTGAAAGAGAAATATTCCCCATAATATATGCAATGCTTCAAGTGTTAGCACCTTTGCCAGTAAGTGCAGTGACCGCAGAATGGACACGTTCAACCCTTCAGAGGATCAAGACGTGGATGAGAACGACTATGAATGAAGATCGTTTGCTAGGACTAGCTCTGCTNTCTTTCTGAATGTGAAAGAGAAATATTCCCCATAATATATGCAATGCTTCAAGTGTTAGCACCTTTGCCAGTAAGTTCAGTGAGCGCAGAATGGACACTTTCAACCCTTCAGAGGATCAAGACGTGGATGAGAACGACTATGAATGAAGATCGTTTGCTAGGACTAGCTCTGCTNTTTCAACCCTTCAGAGGATCAAGACGTGGATGAGAACGACTATGAATGAAGATCGTTTGCTAGGACTAGCTCTGCTAGCAACTCACGGCGCTATTCCCATATATACGGGAAAGATTATCGATAGGTTTTCAATGAATGGGAAGCGGAAGCTTCCATTTGCCTTGTAAATACACTGCAGATGTGCATAGGCTTTTCAAACAATGTTTTGGTAAATTTTTAAGTGCTTAGTTATTCAATGAGAAATATTTTAGCAAATGTTTATATACACTCATTGTAGATATGTCTGCACTTTGAATAAACCATGCTGGCTGTGTACAGTGTTTATAAATTTCATTTTTATGTGTTGATGTGTGATAATTACTTTACTGTAAATATAGACTTTTAAGATACATGTCAAAATTTCTTTAATACAATGTTACTACCTATAAATTAGCAGTTGCAATAAATGTATTTCCATACTTTTGTGTATAATCGTAAAAGGTTAAAGCTAGATATCGTCAGATTTGTTGTTTTCTAATATTATACACAAAAAGGTTTATCTAGTGCCATATATGCTACTTTGCAAAATTTTCTGTGTAATACATATTTATTTCTCAAGATTTAGTGATTTTCTTTTATACAGTTGATACGTGTTATAAATACATTTTTATCACATGTTTCAGAGCATAGTATAGTAATAAGTAGGTAACGCTAATTTTTATAAAATCATGTTATTACTGTTTATTTTATTTACATTTAAATTCCAAATGAAAAAAAGACTACTGCATTTATGAAATTATTTCTGATAGTGGTTTATCACTGTAAAAAAAATAGTGGAGATTGTAGAGAATACTTTTATATCTAAAACTGATATTTTTTTTGGTATTTTGGTTAGTATTTGTTTGCTAATGAGAAAATCTGTCTCTGAAATATTATTTGTTCATTATTGTAGTCACTAGGATTATGACATTGTTAATTTTAAATTTTGGGGAAAAAATCCGCAATGGACATAAATAAAAGACCAAGTAGTGGCTTAACAGTGTTCAGTTACCCCGAAGCGGATAAGATTCTTTTTTATTTGTCTGTTGCAGTACACTGACCAATGATCGATACAATTTTTAAGTCCAATATCTGCGGCTTCCCCCCCCCCTTCTCCCTCCTTCTCCTCATTCCGCTGCATCTCCCATCTCCCTTCTGACCCCAACAAATTCCTGTATCCACGCCTGGTTTATGGATTAGTCAGAATATCTGTATTTCTACAAAAACCTTCTGAGCGCCATCCTTGGAATTTTTTTCACCGTGTATAATAATGAGGGGAGATGTGATTTTCGACTCAATGTTTATAAATGAGGTGAGCTTCCCACCTCTGATGTGACTCGCTGTCGAAAAACATCTCGTGTGACCCAAATAAAGTTTTCGTAAAAAAAAAAAAAAAATTCCTTTCTCATCTCNTAAAGTTTTCGTAAAAAAAAAAAAAAATTCCTTTCTCATCTCTCCGAAGGTGATTCCCGCAGATTTCGTCTTTCACACCAGAGTCTAGTCCAGATCGACCAGACTGACATAAGACGAGAACGTTGGGGACTCTGCGGCTCTGGAGTCTATAAGAAAGATAAATGTAGTGCTCTGTGATCTTACCGCACCTCATTCATCGCTAGCGCTTTCGGGTTCGAGTGCGTGGAGGGTAACTTGAGCTGCACTTCAGCGCTCCTCCCTCGGACGTCCATCTCATTGTCCGTAATGCCGACCTCTCGTACTGTTCTCTATAAAAGCACTTGGAGTACGGAAAGCGGACACGATGTAAACACCTAAATGTACATTTGAAACGACGTCGGNTTCTCTATAAAAGCACTTGGAGTACGGAAAGCGGACACGATGTAAACACCTAAATGTACATTTGAAACGACGTCGGAAACAAACACGTTTTCACCGAATGACTAATAACAAATGAAATTAAACCCGTGGTTTATTACCAAAGTGAATTTAATTATATGACAGTTACGTGTCAAAAAAATTAACTGCAATTTTGCNGAAACCCGTGGTTTATTACCAAAGTGAATTTAATTATATGACAGTTACGTGTCAAAAAAATTAACTGCAATTTTGCTACAATTGTATAAAGCACGTCACTAGGACAATGTTTACAAAAATAACTGCTTTAAAATTTTGGTACGTTCCTAATGACAGTCTTAATTTGCGGGGAGGGGGAGAGGGGAGTATGGAGGGCACCTATTTAAATAACGTGGACACGATAACCATTTCTATATGTGAAATTATCTTGTATGCCTTTTGGAAACCTACATGGGATCAAACAACGCGTTAAAGTTTGATCACACGATATTTACAATAAAACCTCATTCACAGCTATGAACAAATTGTCGGCCAGTATTGTCAACATGCACAGGAAACGAAAATAAGTCTACATCATCTTAAATATACGTGATCTGTAGTTAGGATATTCTCTTAACTTGCTAGCGGTTCATTTCCTGTAGAAACTATTANCATCTTAAATATACGTGATCTGTAGTTAGGATATTCTCTTAACTTGCTAGCGGTTCATTTCCTGTAGAAACTATTATTTTGAATACGTTACGTAGATTCTAAGTACTGGTTCATTCCAGTTGTTAAATTTCTCGAAAGGGAAAAATGTAATTACGCGAATGAAAAATGTGCCGCTTGAGTGGGATTTCCATTTACGAAAGACGCCATAGAATTTGTATTGTTCGTGTACGACGCTGGAGACAGGTCGTCCAACATTACAGATTTATTTTAATTTACTATTGAAGAGACAGCNCATCTTAAATATACGTGATCTGTAGTTAGGATATTCTCTTAACTTGCTAGCGGTTCATTTCCTGTAGAAACTATTACTTTGAATACGTTACGCAGATTCTAAATACTGGTTCATTCCAGTTGTTAAATTTCTCGAAAGGGAAAAATGTAATTACGCGAATGAAAAATGTGCCGCTTGAGTGGGATTTCCATTTACGAAAGACGCCATAGAATTTGGNCTTGAGTGGGATTTCCATTTACGAAAGACGCCATAGAATTTGTATTGTTCGTGTACGACGCTGGAGACAGGTCGTCCAACATTACAGATTTATTTTAATTTACTATTGAAGAGACAGCGTTCCCCTACAAACATCTGAACCGCGAAAAGAAGAAAAGTTTTTTTTTTTTATACGAAAGTCATTACTTGGCGGATAGCTGATTTTTAAATGCGACGATTGTGTTGGCGGAGGGGGGGGGAGAGATATAAGTACCTGGAACGCTCAGATAATTGTAATCGTGCTGCCGTTAAAACGTTTTACAGGCTTGCCAACTCCAGTCAACGCTATACGCCCGACGAATAAGTAATTGGTCGCTGATGACAAGGGGAAACCAGGTTCTAAGAGATGATCACTGCCTTTGGTAGCGAGCGCGGGTAAATGCCAACCGAGAAGGCATGAAGACCATCAGCGAGGTAACTTTGATAATTACCTGGCCTTTGCTTGAAAATCTTTCTACGACCTCACAAGCTAACTACAAGGGACTCGGCACGGCAGCCCAGCTACTCAGGCCTGCGTCTTCGTCCAGGCTGAGAAGATTGTGTGCTTTCTGATGAAGGACATGCTGTATGCTCTACTTTATTCCGTAACTATATCTGTTAAGTCGGAACCGCGACCAAACTTACTGTAGCTACGGTGGTGGCTACGGTAAGTGCATACTTTTTTTCCACTGACTTATTGTATGTTACAGAGAGTCAAATTTCGTACAAAGAAACTGTAGAATGATGTTTCGTCTCGTAGGCGCATTGTATTGGGGATTTAAAGGGGAACACTTTAGTGCAATGCTGATATGAGTCAACAGGAAATACAAATTTTGTGTGCATAATACTTACATAAAACATACAGCATAATAAAAGACAGGGCTTAATAATTCTAATTAGTCTAACCTAAATTTACTTATGCTATGAAGTTACTTTTGCTCGTAAGTTTTGCACTAGATTTTCCGTAGCAAAAACATTTACTTAGAAACAGCTTATACTGTTGGACAACGTATTCAATTTAATTTGATTACGTTTCCCACATAGGATTTTCAACTTAAGTTTTAAAGTGATTAAGGTTAGACATAGACTGGATGTCTTGTGTGATTACATTATTATTTTTTAAAAGCACTGATTGTAAATCTTTGAAAGACAAAAAAATTTTTCATTTTACAGATTTAATTTCCAATTTATAATATCGCAGTTTCCTGCGATTGCACACNTTATTGTATGTTACAGAGAGTCAAATTTCGTACAAAGAAACTGTAGAATGATGTTTCGTCTCGTAGGCGCATTGTATTGGGGATTTAAAGGGGAACACTTTAGTGCAATGCTGATATGAGTCAACAGGAAATACAAATTTTGTGTGCATAATACTTACATAAAACATACAGCATAATAAAAGACAGGGCTTAATAATTCTAATTAGTCTAACCTAAATTTACTTATGCTATGAAGTTACTTTTGCTCGTAAGTTTTGCACTAGATTTTCCGTAGCAAAAACATTTACTTAGAAACAGCTTATACTGTTGGACAACGTATTCAATTTCATTTGATTACGTTTCCCACATATGATTTTCAACTTAAGTTTTAAAGTGATTAAGGTTAGACATAGACTGGATGTCTTGTGTGATTACATTATTATTTTTTAAAAGCACTGATTGTAAATCTTTGAAAGACAAAAAAAATTTTAATTTTACAGATTTAATTTCTAATTTATAATATCGCAGTTTCCTGCGATTGCACACGAGCTGCTACAGCTGGTTAGAAAAAAGGAGAAATTATTATNCAATTTATAATATCGCAGTTTCCTGCGATTGCACACGAGCTGCTACAGCTGGTTAGAAAAAAGGAGAAATTATTATTGTTTTTTAAATCTTGAAGACCTCAAAACATTTCGCCATACATTTCCTTGGATTATAGCAGTAAATGCGACAAACCTATTTTTTCTGGTTTCTGCATGAAGAGCAATACGGAATAAGTAATGGTTTTCAGACGCCATCTGCATTTTTGGGCGGTATCCCTTATTATAATTCTTTCATGTATGAATTATATATAGTCTGTTCGCAATATCTTAGCACTTTTTAAATCAATCGTTGAAAAAATAACCCCATGCATGTCGTGATAAGGTGTTTCCTAAATTGATAATTTATCTCAAGCGTTTTATACTTGTTAACATTAAAATATCTTATTTTTAGTAAAATTTTACTTTCTCATATTTTACAATAAGTTGTAAAATTTCATGTATAATGAATATGAATAAAAACAGATAAAATATGTATGTTAGTAATACCTAGTAGAAGGTTGTCATGGAACATATTATTAAACTCCGTGCACACGATGCGGTGCGTTGTCCGTTTGGTGTGGTTTTCTTGACTTAGTTAAGCTTTAGTTGCACGAGGCGCAGAAATATCATGAAAGTAGAACTTCAGCAGGGCTGCAGAAAAGTTGGAAGAAACCATGAATGGATTATAATTTATAGGTTGTTAATCAGAGAATAATGGAGATTGTGTGCTTGGCTTGAGTAATTATTTAATGCTAGAAGCCACAAGTTTGTGTATATACTGTACGAATACTGGTTACATTAAAACGCGGTTATGTATGCGTGGACGTGCGATACGTCCAGTATAGCGAGCTGTGTACTTACGTCTGAAAATATATAAAATATTCTCTTAGTAGGTACTACTGTCCGTGAGGTGAATTAGTGTACCTGCCAGCATTTACATTCTGGGCTTAGCTCATATATCTTAATTACGAGCTAACGCGCGTATGGGGAATGATAGCGAGGTATCGTTCCGGCTAGATGAATGTACTAAAGCTGTTTGACTGGAAAAATTAGTTATTTTATCGTTACACCAAACAGCGTTAAAGTTTTACGCATTACTGCGTTGTCATTTGTACATAGTGAAAAAATGAATTTTATGCCATAGGTTTTGAATAACCACGTGTTATAGCCGCAATTTTGTAGTATTGCGAAATTAAACGACACAAGACAAAAGTTTCGTCTGTTTTGATTTATTTTAAGATAAGCTTAAAAACGTATAATTAAAAAATGTATATAATGATTCAGACACATCAGAAATACGCAATTTTTTTCTAAATAATACGAAAGGCGAAACATTTTTTGTTTGTGAATACGTAGTTACTTCGAGGAAGCTCGCTTCTGCAAGAGAGTTAGTTTACGCATTGTAAAAACTGAATAATTGCGATTATGACATGAAAGAATTTTATATTTTACCACATAATTTTTTTTTGTGCGAGGAAAGAAAACTTATATGTAATGTCAACAAGTTGAATGGTATTTCGCGTATATATAAAATAACTAGTTGTGCCCGCGGCTCCACTCGCGTGGACTACAGAATTATTGTTTAGGTTTTTTTTAAATTAAGTCAACCCTCCCTCCCCGCCCCTGGTACGGTCAACCCACTCGCGCAACATTACTTTTTCACAAAACCATTTATATCTCTTAAATTATAGGCGGGAATTGTATGATTTATGGGGAAACAACAGATTGAATTTTACATATTTATTTATTGAGAAATTAATGGATAAAACGCTTATTAATATTTCTCTTTTATGGATAGATAAATGCTACCGCGGAGTTTTTTAGGTATTTTTATTCTACACAATTTTTTTACTACATTATATTGTTCTATCTTTAACGGGATTAGACAGCGTATTGCAGGAGAGCGCGCTGGCGGGAAACTTTTTTCTGACTTGATTCACTATTATCGTCACTACTTATTCCTTATGTCACTTAACGTAACAAAATATATACTAAAACCTGGCCAGATAACATAAAAAAAAACACGTAAATCCGATAAGTGGTTCTCGAGTGATAAGCGCACTGACAGGTAGAGAGACGTTGAGTTTTATAACATGTATAGATGTATTTTGTTACGACCAGCACACTAACGTGAGCAATTGAAGCCTCAGTTTCAATAAGAGTCCCAGCCCTTTACTTCGTGTATATTAATAGCCCTTTCGCTAGCATGCTCTCAATACAGTTGGCGGCAACGGAGGGAAAAGTGTTTTAATGTGTTAACGTCGTATTACAAGTGTGACGTTTAAAATTGTCCACACAAACTTTATTTAAATAATTTTCTGTTTTTTATGCATATAAGTGTGGGAATTAGCACACTAGCAACATGATTACGATGTAAAAATTTTTGCAGTCGTGCATTTCGACGCATTATGAAGTCATCGGGTCCGTGACAATTCTAACTTGCCTTGAAGCGGAAGGATACAAAATAAGCAGAAACATAGATCCTGAGCAGGGCTTACAGAATCGCTCAGCGAAACTGCGAGAATTATGTATCTTGAAATGTACGTATATAGCTACATATGTAACCGTTAAATTAACATGTATCTATTAAGTATTAATTCAACACGCAAATAGTGCAATAAATTACAATGTTTACCAAATAAAATTCACTTTAAACATGTATTATTGCGGTTCATATTACTCAAATTGTCTGACATTTATTTTATATTCTGCGTAATTTAAACATATGTTCTGAAAACATTAGGAACTAACAATAAAACGAATGTTGGATACAATTGTTACGATGGAAATGTCTAATTAGAGCGTCAATAATTTAGCTACCATTAACAGTCTCTTGTATCCACCATTTATGATACGTGATACGCCTTATATAGCTGTGGGAGGGTTCGCTTCAGCTTATAATTGTTGCGTACTTGCATATATTCGTTTGCTAACAATTTATCAACACAGATAACTGTCTTTCTGTAATAGTGTTGTTAATATTTTATAACTCGATGCATATTTTGCTCCACTATCATGGGTGCTTAACTTAATCTGGACTTCAAATAGGACATGCATCATATCACATTTCCCAAGTGTTTATACACGAGGAACCACCTTGAAAAATGTTGTTACTGCTATCAAGTATCGTTCTGTAAACATTAAACTTTTCGTAAGATGTTAAACACACGGAACAGTTTTTCATGATTCACTGCAAAAATCACATGACATGCGATAGGCAAATAAGCTCATAAAAAATATATAATAATTTTGATTAAAAAAAACGTTACGTTAGCAGAGTATCAGCTTTTGTTTTAATCTTTTAGAAACACCAAACGCGCCGCTGCTGCTTGAAAAAGATTAATTGCCAGGCGCCAGCGGGGCGACTTTGACGAGACCGGAGCTGAACTATTTACAAAAGTTTAGCTTTGGCTTGCAGACAAGGAAAAGTTAACATACAACAAAAAGAAAACCGAGACGGTCGCAAAAATGCCTGTCTAGCTTCTAGCGAAATTAATAATTTCTTTCTTCCAACGTCTCGCCTCGGCATGAAGGCTTGCAAAAAATTTCGTCGTTTGGGATAGAGAGATGTCGTATCCGGGAGGACTTGTGTTTGATCCTTGGCCCAGCATTTTTATACCGGTTTTTTTTTCCATGATTTAACTAAATCTTTCCGTGAACGCACCTTGATACATGTCAAGGCATATTCATCAACGTTTCTAATTACCCCAGACTTTATTTCCTTTTTTGATGATCCAGTTTCCTATGCAAAATCGCGTTATTAGGGACTGGAAAATTTTGCGAATTAATTTTAAGCCAAGCTACACTGAGAAAAAGTAGTTTTGTTGTATCAAACAAAGTTTATTCGGCACTACCAAATTAATTTTTTGTAAAGGGGCAATACAATATTTTGCTTTGGAAACCAAATTATTGTATTGCTCTTATCTGGTTGCCCCAAACTAAGATTTTGTTGGAGCAACTAAATATTTGCTTGGCTCTACGTACGTTAAACAGTGTCGGTTAGTTAAAATGGAACTTAAAAACTTATTTCACAAACAGTACACAAGTATATAACTTTGTGCGTCTGAATATTGGACAACATGTGTAAATAAATATTTCAATTTTCACAGCTTTGCTTTTCAGTTTCCCATTGAACTTGTTTTTAGGATGTTTATGCCATTATTTAGCATCAATAAATACAAACATAACAGAACAGTACATGTGTTTGAAGTTTACACTGAGCGAAAAGTTTGTTCCAACCAACCAAATACTTATTTGCATAGGATCAAATATATATTCCAGCAAAACGTTTTGTTGAGTAAAGAAAACTTGAAAAGCACCTAAATTAATTTGGTTCATCGAATAAATTACATGCTTTAATAAACAACGCCTCTGTGTTGGACAAAAATAAATTAGAATGTCAACAAAATATTTAGTTGAATCTACTGTATACATTTGTTTGCCCACCCATTAGATTGCCTAGCTCGGAAATACAGCTCGAGAGATTGAATTTTTTTTTCTGGCGATCAGTATAGTAACAGAAAAAGTTTGTTTTGGGAATATTTTTTGCTGTTTGTACATTCTGTTTAGTAGGACGAAAGCTACCACCTTCGTAATGACAGAATACGAAAATTGGTGGGTCCGCGGTGGTGTAGTGGTCAGACTACTCGTCTTCCACCTTGGCGAACCGGGTTCGATTCCCAACGGTATCGCCCCCCCCCCCCCGAATTTTTACATGTGGGAATCATGCCGGACGATGCCGATGGTTGGCGGGTTTTCTCGGGGATCTCCCGTTTCCCCCCGCCCTTGCATTCCGGGGCTGCTCCACATTCAGCTCGCTTCACCCTAATCGGCTCTCAAGACCCCGATGTTAAGAGCCGCCTGAATCTCTTCACGAAAGTTTGTCTTATCTTTTCTCTAGTGAATTATAAACGCGGCAATTGACGCTGTGTTCGACGTGTTCTGTGCTCGCGTATTCTTCCTGCGAGCGAAGCATCCGGCTGCAGAGTAGGTAAGTATACAGAGGTGAAACAGCTGCGCGTATTCTGCGAACTCCTGCCGCACACTCAAGAAAAATGGCGCCACTGACCAGCAAATTCTTCGAACTCCGTTCGCCAATCACCGCCCGGTAACCTAAACGCCAGCCGGCAGCCCATCCAATAGGGAACCTTCCGAAGCATGCAGTAGCCAATCAGAGGCAAGGCCCGTTACCCGAGCCTCGCGCTACTAGTCGGAGAATGGTTACGCCGACATTAGGTGGAAGCTCTAGTGAAATAATGTCTGTAAAATCAGTGTTTGCGCGTATACATGTATCTCAACTTTTGGGAATACGTTTTTTCAGAAAAAAAAAACAATTACGTACAGAGGCTATTTTTTTTACTATATTAAAATATTGAAAGAAGAAAAATAGTGAAAATAGTTTTAAAAGATTATGTTTTTATTGCTTTCCAAAAACAATATCGTTTTTTTATTGCTTTCCTGTGAAATTTCTTTGAGAGAAAAGAAGAAAGGTACTGTGTAGCATATGCAGTTTAATCCATTGGCTTGCATCGTATTTAACATATCCTACTGGTGCGCATGTAATTAACAAAGTAATTCAGCTTCACGGGAGTGCGTATCGCTGTCTTCGAAGTCCCGTTGCAGCGCTTTCTTACATCCAGACGTGACCTTACGGCGTTTAAAATTGTTAACTAGTGATTCCCCTTAACCTCTTAAGTCACACATTGATTTCTGAGTTAAAGTGTTGCAACAGCTTATTTTTTGTAATGCTCTGTACTTGTGTTTATCACTTGTCTTGCAACCAGTGAATAACGTGTTGCGTATTCGATGATATTGGCATTAACCATTCAAGTCAAAGAGGTGTAGAAAATTCCACAAATCAGATCAGCCATGAATCGCGGTCAGACATATTAAAATAGTGCAGTTCGTAGGACTTCAAGTTTGATGAAATGGAAAACGTCAAACAGTCCATCCGTGGGTTCGATTTCCCTCCCAGGTATTTTTTTTCGTTGGTAATACTTTTTTTTTTGTGACAAAATAATTGTACTTAACTTATTTAATGTTTTTTTTTTCAAAGCAAAAAAAAAATAAAAGAAATTTTTTTAATACAAACGTTAACATTAAACCAATACAAAATTTGTTTTACCGCTACATAAACACCACCTTAATTGTTGTTAGCAGGTGACGTTGTTACAAAATTATTTAATGTTACATTAATATTAATATTCTAAGAAAATATTACAACAAAAGCAACATTAGTTACTGATGGCTCACAGCTAACAAAAAAATATAGTTGTAGTAACATAATGCTGTTGTCACGGTATAAGATTTTTTTCTTTGTGGACTGATACCTTGCTGTGTACAGTACCCGTCATAAATATCTTTAATTTGCAACTTGTCCACGTCCGCGTATGAAGGTGTCTGGATGGGTTTAAGGAACTGACACGCCGTTTCGTGTCTATGTTCTTGTCTACTCTGTGATCCGGAGCTGCAGTGTAGGACGAACCGCTGAGAAGTACGCGAGGATTTACGGACGTTGCCGAAGGAGAAGGGTAAGGAAAGGAGTGACGCTGATGCTTCCCGTAGCGGCCAGGGAGTGGAAGAGAAATATGTATTTTCCTGGAGGAAGGAACGTGGCGGGACCCGGCAGTTGAAGTATCTCGTCACTTCCTTTCCAGAACTTGTATCTCTTGTATTGCGTTCACCCCGAGACAGCCTTGAGGCCGACTTGCGTATGGCCACTGCCGGGTTTTCCCTCAAATGAACGTTCCCACTTCCAACTACTGACATTGGCAGAGACCTTCTTTTGGTGCTAAATAAAATCAATTGTGGTGACTTACAGGAAATGTTCTTGACTGTCTTTTTGAACAACACGGCGATCCTATAGCTGTCCAAAATTGCCTATTTCGTAAGTAGTCGATTCAGGGACTTAATATTCTTTAAAAAAATGTTCTCGTGTGTGTGTGTGTGTATTTAACTTGCAGACTTTAGACTACAAATGGAAGCAGACATTTGATGTGATGTGACTTCAAGCAGATTGTAGAAAGTCTATTTTAATTTGTTTTAATAATAAGGAATTAGGACGTAAAAATATTTAAGAATCAACCCACTTGAATGAACGTGATGATAATTTGCCATACGTAAGAATATGACGAGAGCGAATTGAAGGTATCTCTATTTTCACATATGTAAGTGTTTGTAATTTATTAAATAATTTAATATAATTGTCTTTTTGCATATCTTTGATCTGTTTCTCTCACCAATTAAAAAGAAAGTGATTCGACTACATCTTGAAGTTAATTAAGACTACATTTGAGACTCTCTTGCTTCATTTTGAAAGTGGGTTTGTTCATTTTATTTTTTGCTTAAATTAACTAAATCAGTTTTATGTACGTGAATACTGAAAATATATCGACTCAGCGTCTTTAAAAACATAGTTTATATTTATTTCTTGTTAATGACTTAATAAGAAACCCGTATTTAAATACTAAAACATTGGTTGACACAAGTATAAATTATTTTAACTTCTTTCACCTTCATCAGTTTAATTATCCTTGCCATCTCATAAAACGAGTCGTGGAACATAACAAATTAATCGAATACTTACATTACTGGTTTTGGTCATTCAAAGGGCGTGAGAGCATTAGGTATAGATAGTTACTAAAAGAGTGATACAACATAATTTTTGACGTCAATACGTCTTTAAATTCAGACGGGAAGAGGTGTACCTGGACTGAAACGGCGATGTAACGTTTGCAGGATGATCCATTCCGACACTATAACTTCGTGACTAATAATGATATTGAAATAAAACGTACTCTCGTACGAGTGATTAACGCCACACATGCGCGAGGTTGGTGGGGGTCCTTGGTAAATGCGGCAATTTCGGGCGTGAGCGAAAAATTCCGGGCGTTATATCTCGCGAAATCGACGTGCTAGAGCTCTGATGACGGTGCCAAATGAAAGGGCTATTCTAGAGCAGTTTATTTAGGCCATAAGAGCAAACTATCAATGTCGTTACTTTCATTTCATTCCTATTTCCCAAAGAAAAATAGTGTTACGTGTTGGTGCTTTGCGTCGCTTTCTTGTCGTGTTCCCACTGGAGCAGGGAAACAGTGTGTAAAGGTCAGAGCGGTTACGCGATAACGGGCGGCGAGTCACAAAGGCAAGCCTCTGCATGCCGCTGCGATAACGCAACTATCTCACGCGCTCCTGACCTTCGGAAGATTGAATTTCTGCGTTTATCTGAAGAATTTTCTAGTTGTTTACTGCCCGAGTTTCTCTCGGCGTGACTCGGGAGTGCGTTGAACCTTCCAGATCAAGGCCAGCGATAGTATAAAAGTGCGACGGGCCTCCGAGCCAAAGAGTTTACGAGAGTCGGGAGTCTGGGCGATTGTGCTATGTCAAGTGATAGACGACGAGTGAGAAGAGAAACTATCGAAGAGAGAAGTGACTAGCGGGAGAAAATTCTGCGACTGCGATCAGAGCAGTGATTAGTGCGACCGGCCGGCTGGACCATTGGACTGGATGCGTGAGTGTAAGACGTCACAAATGTTGGCAACAGACAGACTGAACGTTTGTTAACAATGATTATGAGTTTTTTGACTATATCCAAACAGAGAAATTAAGAAGGGCGTTAATTAGAGTTGAAATACACATTAAATATTGCGCTAACTGAGAAATCAAGAGTAATAGTGGCGATTATATAGATTAATGTTGTAAATAATTGTTCTTATTTAGTTCCTTTATTTTTATTAAGATCTTCATCTCTCACGAACTCTCTTACACCCCTCAGGCCTCTTATAACAGTATTAACAACTAACGCAGACGTATTTACGCAAAACATGTGGTTGTGTCCTGAAAACAGCTACGCCCCGAATTTTTTCTTCGCACGCTGCAATTTCTGTAAATCAACAAATTGCTATCTGCAAATAAATGTTTAGTTTTACATTTTTACAAAGTAATTGCATCTGTCGGGGCTAAATACGTCTGGAGAAACACTTCCGCGGTGTTGCCCACAGTTGCTCACCTCATTGCAGTGAGAACGGTTTTTCCAACCGGTTTTACATCTTGAGTCCAGGTAATGCCTGTGCCGTTACACCGCATGAAAATTCTTAATTTCTCATTCCACTTCGTTAGTATCCTCGTTAGCTTCTGAACACAAATTTATAAAAAAAAAGTCAGATTTGTTGTTTGATTAGTAAATGGGGGAATTCCTTGCGATCTTGGCGCCGCAGGGGTGTAGTGGTTAGACTGCTCGCCTCCCACGTAGGCGAACCGGGTTCAATCGCTACCGGGGACGCCCCCCCCCCCGGATTTTCGCATGTGGAATCGTGCCGAACGATCCCGCTGGTCGGAGGGCTTTATCGAGGATCTCCTGTTTCCCCCGCCCTTGCATTCCGACGCTGATCCATACTCTCCTCGCTTCGTAATCGTCAGCTCTCAAGACCTTGGTGTTAAGAGCCAGCCAAATCTCTTCACTCTTCACCAGGCCATCTTATATTTATTAAATTTTCGGCGTAGCCTACATCTCAGACTTTGTTTTAGGTATTCCGGCTCAAAAAAGCAAAAATCACTGGCTTTTTCCATTTCTAAAGCAGTTATTGGTTAAATGCTGCAGTAAGTATCATTTATATAATATATGCAGTCATCAGTTAAAAAAATAATAGGTCAGGGATGCTGTGACTTTTTGATAGAGGTAGACAAACTGTGGGGGGTTTGTGAAGCTCATGAAGGTCTGCAATGAGGTGACATGACCAGCACACTCTCACTCTCACCCACTCGACGTCTGAGCACAACTGATAAATGTATGGGCACTTGCAAGACATAACGGTACGGTGGCGCCATCTACTATTACATTTACGTACACTGATATCCCATGACTTTTGACATGCCGCTGTATGCTGGTAGGGGATAGTAGGAAGTAAATATTATCTAAAATATTGAATAATTACGTTATCATGCCATAATTGACATGCTATGTTTTAAATTTGTAATGTTTAACATACATTTCATTGTTACGTAAAATGCCAATTTTTATTTTTATTGTCTACTAGCTTACCTGGCCACGCGTTGCTGTGGCATAAAATATTTTGGTTCTATTCATTTCTGTGAAATTAATTGAAAGAAGTATATGAATTTTCAAAATCTTTAAACAATCGAAAAAAAAAAATTGAGAACAACAAAGTGAAATGTTCAAACAGACAGCTGTCAACAAAGGCACTTCTTGACGCGAAAGCAAGGTAAAAATGAGCTTTTTGCATATTTCAGTACCTTTGCAGGCAATACATATAAAAAAGACAGGCGTGCAAACACTCGTGGGAACGAAAGGAAGGTTTATAAAAAAAACAGAATAAAAATTGGTTAATTTTTTCGGAAGTTATACGCGTCCGAACAAACGGACACAACATTTATATATATATATATATATCCATATATCCAAATACACACGTGGTATGTTATTTTTCAGACTAATTTCTGTTTTCTTGAAATACGAAGCAGGACAAGTTGCTTGTATCCAGAAAATAGAGATTTACCAGGGCCCATGAACAGTTGGCAGTAACCATAAACAGACTATACACACATCACGATGAAAATCCTGCTCTCCAGTTATCAGTGCTTCCTTCATAAGTCCGACGCATGCCTTTTCTTTCCTCATAACTCCTTCACTCTCTATTTCGAAAGCTATAATACATCTCCAGGTAGAAGAGGGTAACTGCGCTGTGTTGGCGCCCGCTGTTCCACGCCGCTCGCGCATCGTAAACCGGCGTGGAGTTGCCGTAATTCTTGGCTGGGGGGCCGTAAGTCGACACATCAGCACGTTGCAACGGCGAGTAGAAAGAGTTGGAGTGACACTCCTAGTTGGAGCAACTCCAGTGGCATCAGCTGGCACGTTGTTAAAGCCGGCATCTGGCGCGTTGATATTGCACCAGGGTCACGAAGGATGGGGAAAGACGCCTTGAAAGAGGAGGGGGGATGCAATTGACGCCATAAAACCAGAAATGATGATGGTACTACGTGCAGAACGCGGGGAGGTAATGAAATTCCTCAGGGTGAAACTGCGGTCGACAGCACCAAGTCATAAAACTAAAGTGTTGCTCTTCGAACTCTGATAAATATTGTTCGTTGTTAATTATGCAGGGATTTTGTTTTAAAATGTTGGTTTCAAAAATGCCCATCACTGCATATTTCAACGGGCGCGGTGACTTGAATGGTTTCGGTAACGTTGGCAGCGATGTAGGAAGAAATAGTTCTGATTTTTACGTTTTATGTTTAGATGTTCAAACACTTAAATTATTTAATTCAGTTATGTTAATTTTATTCAAGTGTGCGAGAATTAAAACATTAGCTATATATTTACGTTGCTAATAATTTCATTTATGTCGTTGATGGTTAATGTGAGCACTTTTGAAATCAACCTTCGAAAAATGTCACTTCCCCTACATGTATACATTTCAACGGGCACGCTGACAAACATGCTCCCACTAAAGTTAGTACCAACGGAAATAAAGTTCCGGGTTTTATCTTAGAACTAAAACTGTTAGCTGATAATTTCTGAATACTGAAACGATTTTATTTTGCTTGGTGGTTTTTTTTAAATGCGTATAAATGTAAGGATTAACAAACTTGTACCGTGTTTTACTCTCCTAATAATTTTACAGTTTCACGAGGCTGACGCAGAAACAAAGTGACCAGGTTCGTAGGAATGTTAANTTTTACTCTCCTAATAATTTTACAGTTTCACGAGGCTGACGCAGAAACAAAGTGACCAGGTTCGTAGGAATGTTAATTTTATGTATGGCGGAAGACTACACAATGTGCATGCAAGTAGGTCTAAAGCAGGCCTTTCAGAAGTGCTGAGTTTACCGTGGACGGCTTTTATACTTGATTGACGTACGGATAAAGTGATCTGGTCATTGTCAGTGTTTATTTAACATACGGCGGAAGGATACAGAGTTGACAGAAAATAAGATCCCAGTGCTCAATTAACCGCGAGTAGCCTCTACGTTACAATGACGGCGATGACTTCCACTGCCGTATTTCCTTCATTCCCCGTTACGCGGATGCTAAGTTTGCTGTTTCGACGCGTTTGATAAACGCTCCTGAAAAAACAAAAGCCATTCTCCTTGTGTCCCGCCCACCGACCCATCGCTAAGGTGAACTGATTTTTACTTAAGGCCGCAGTTGCCGTTGGCTGTCGGGTTTTCTCGGGGTACTGTCACTTTTCCTACTCTTGCATTCTGTGGCCTCCCTATCATAATTTCGTTTCACACCCCTCGGACACATAAGAACTTGCTGTCAAGCGCCCTACGCATCTCTCTTACCAAAAACTCCTTAACCCATCCATGCCAATTGTAGACAATTGGCAACATGTTGCACAAGAAGCTTATATTCGACCGGTGCTGTACTCTGCGAGGCTCATTGCCCAATGATCTTCCCTGTGGATAACTGATTCCTAAACCATGCTACTGCGCTATGCTATGACTGGCTCAAATAACTGATCTCTTACCACAAAGAGTAGAGCTTATTGGTTGTGATAACGAAATAAGTGCTTTGACAGCGTAAGTACAGTGCGCATCAAAAATTTATAATTTGAAACACCTGAAATTATAAATTAATGTGGGAATTAGAGGGTAATNCGAAATAAGTGCTTTGACAGCGTAAGTACAGTGCGCATCAAAAATTTATAATTTGAAACACCTGAAATTATAAATTAATGTGGGAATTAGAGGGTAATTGTTGAATTAGATTAGCTTACCTTTCAGCACTTCACCCGACTGTGTATGCATAAGTGGTTTAAAAGTAGTACGGACAAAATCAAAATTATTATAATTACTATTTACTTATGTTGTGTATGGTATAACAATGCATATGTTTGATAACACAATATCGGGACGGGTGTTTAGGAATATTTTCAAAATTTAATTTGGGAACATCTATTTTTATCGTGGCTCAAATAGATCTAAAACCAGTTATTAAAATTATTTATAAAAATTATAAATATTTTCTTCTAATATTGTAATTTTTTGTATCGCCCTGCTTGACGAGGGTTTCCTTACAGTTTGTACTTTCTGTGGTATCTGTAATTGAAATATGATCAATTTTAGTTTTAAAAAGTAGACGCCGTGGATTGTTTTAATATAAAAAAAATTATGTTAAATCAAAATATATCACAGTGTTGAAAATATTGTGGCGGACTAACTCAGCTGCCTCTGGAAGTAGTCGCTAGACTTGTGTTTACTGATGTGTGTACTGTCATAGGTCCCGCGTAAGGCGCCGTATGTAGCTTACTAACTCGAGTGTCTTACGTGTAAGTACATAGGTAGTTAGACCCGTGTAGACGCACATCATGTAACACAGTTGTGAAGAACTCAAGTGCGTGACAGAACAACACTCGCAAATAACACAACCAAAAATAATCGCTAAGAAATTATATACTACTTCTAGAAATAATTACTCAGCAGGGACGTGGCCAGAAAAATGTCGGAATTTAATTATATTTCCTGTAATCAGATGAATTGCGACAGGAATAATGCAATCAAAATTGCAAACTAGATTTTGTGTTTGGCCTTTAGCAATACTAGTCATTCTCGTGACTGATGTGTTACGCTTATTTTAGACTTGGAATTGCAAATGTCTGACTTCCAGGAAAATAAATTAATTTGTTTGTTTCTTCTGCTTCAGACTAGATCAGTGTTTTAAGAAAGATATTCTGTGTTTCAAGGTGTCCGTGGTTAAATTATTTTGGAGTGAGTTCAACTTAATAAAAAAATAATTTCGTCTTTGCTTCGTAATAAAATATTTTGTAAACTTAGGGGAATGGAATTCTTAAAACTAAGAATTCTAGGCGTTCCTGGCGATTTCGTTGTCGGCAATCTCATCCCCCTGGATGCGGCAGGACTTTTCACAGAGGGATTCCCTATTCAGGCTCTCGTACTTGTAGTGGCATTACAGTCCCAGCACATTTTAGCACTCGAGGTAGTTCGAACTGAATACCCTGAAAATCTACGCGGGTGGCAACCGATACAGGCTTGCTTCTTCCGTGGACTTGCCTCGCATCTTCATCTCCTTCGAGAAGGCGTGTTTTCAGATTATAACTCGGGTCATAGTAATATGAACTAAATTAAAAACCCTGCGTGCCAAACCCACGCGGGCTAGCGTCCTGCCTTCGAACACCAAGATGGCTAACAAATTGCTTTCAAAAACTTAATAGAATAACACCGTCTACATCTGACCAATTACGAGAGTGCTAGCGACAAGGATTACTCGTCACGTCACTTAGTTACCATGGCAACGGATCAATAACTGCTCATTTACTGGGGATTTCTAAACACATTACAAAAATAACAGACTGGAAAGACAATAAAATAAAAATAAAAATTTTAATGAGCAGTGAAATTGCATACTAATTAACATAATTATTGTATCAATGAAAAATAATAACTGTAAAAATCATATCAAATCTTGCAAATACATAAACAAGTGAATAATTAAAATCTGCATATGGTCCAATTTTACGACGTTACAATATGTTTTCTTAATTCATTTACAGCATAAATTTTACATTTATGTCAATTTCGGCAGAGACTGGACTGTTTTTTTTTATGAGTTCTATGCGCTGAACAGTCCAGTGCGGTCCCGAGATAAAATAAAAATCTATATAATGTTTTAAAAACTTTTATTGGTGCACACACTTTACAATATTATTATTATTATTATTATTGTGCATAGTACAAGGAATACTTTTTACACGTGTTTCTTCTCTGAGTCTTGGAGGGCATTACACACGTTCAACATAATGTACAATGGGTTCCTCAGTATTTTTTTATGTACCACGGGTTATCATAACTCCACCATATTATTGCTTCGGCGTTGCACGCGGAGTAGCAATATCTTTGTTTTGCATTCGTGAAGTCTTGTGGCGTACGTCTCGACGAGCTGTTGAAACGGTGGGCAGAGTCAGGGTGCGTCTTATCAAAAGTTTTCAAGGGAAAAAAAAAGCTCGCTGTCGCGATTAAAGTAGGCCACTGATTGGTCGGAACGAAATTTTCCCGAAAATACCCGAGTAATTAGCGAATGAGAAACATTGGCGGAGCAATTAAATATATTGGAAGAGGTTAGGCAATTAGCTAATGATAATCAGGGGTGGGGCAATTGGACAATTAACTACATTGGAAGGGGAGGTGAAGGGTGTAAGTCATTTGCTGGGCGCGGTGCTGGGGACAGCAACGGCAATGTAAAACAAATGACAAACGGAAAACCAAGATGGTGATAGACAAACTCCAGTACTGTATAAACAAATGACAAAAAAACTAAGATGGTGGACTGCACCTACCAAGATGGCGGAATACACCTACCAAGATGGCGGAATGCATCTACCAAGATGGTGGATTACATCTATCAATATGCTGGCATGAGAATTGATTGCTTTGGGGGGGGGGATCTCCGCAAATTAAAGTTTTTAAAAAAATTAAAAAAAAAAAATTTGCAATACAATTCGTTATTTTTTGTTAGTTTTGTGGGTTCTGTGGATTTTCAAGGTCAAATGTCACCAAGGCCAAGGTTAGAGGTAAAGGTCACCTGTACGCATTATGACCGCCGGCCGACCGGAATGACAGCTCGAACAGCTCCTACGCTCAGGTTCCAGGTTCCGATGTGCCAAAGGCCCCATAAGACGTTTACTGATTCTGTGCACTCCACAGACGAACATCATCAACTGTTTCCTGATTCTTAAGGTTGTATCAATTTTCCTTGCACACGCACGAACTTTGCCAATACATACGTGGCTGAAATGGTTGCATGTAACGTAATGGTTACTTATAAACTAATTGTTCCAAGGTTTTTTTTATATCCGCACATTGAGCAGCTAGTTATACGTATTAAAAAAATGTAGGAATGTGATTTATTAGTTATTCGTCTCTAGTGGTTCTGTTATGCTTTTAAATATCCAAAAAGTACTTTTAATTAGAATAACTCTCGTGTACAATCAAGTTTCTCATAAAGCTGGGCGGCTAAAAAGGAGTGTAAATTAATTAATTAGGTAACCGTTGTTTAAAGTAAGGGATGCTGAATCTGAATGCTATTAGTAATTTACAAAGTTGGCATTACATGGAGAGAGAAAATTAACGTAGACAAACATGAAATTATGACATGTGTCTAAAGACAAGGCTAAAATCCCTGTATAGATAATTTAGAAATTATAGATGGTTCTGTAAACAGGCGTCTTAGCCGTTTTCACGTGCATTAAAATAATTGTTGGGGTTGAAATGATAAGTTGTAACCTGTCTTTAGATACAAAACTTTTCTTAAATGCTTTCTGTGTTTACACGCCACAACAACATATCCAACTGTATTAGAAACACGTGTTTTCTGTCAAAACTTTGCAACGCACTTCATGCGCCGGCGAGGCGGCGCCTTCAACAGCATATTTCTCTGTTTCTCTTTCTCTCTGTCTCTCTTTCTCACTCCCTCTACTTCTCTGTTTCTCTAACTCTTTCTCTCGGTTCTCAAGACCTTGCTTGTTAAGAGCCGTCCAAACCTCTTCACTCACTCTATTATTTTTCTTTCTCTGTCTTTCTTTCTTCCCGCACACACAACACACCTTATGATTATCCGAACTTTGCGAGCACTTAGCTGACACACATTGTTTCACCGCACACTGTTGCCTTGAGCTCCTGCCACTTCCTTTTTTCCCGTGTGTATCACTGCGATCTGAAACACGACATTTAAAAATCCATTTATTTGTTTTTTTATCTGGAACGAGGCGCAAAAGAAGGCCGATGGTATTCCTGGCTTTATGTAGTACCCGAATTCTAGCCTCTCGCCCTTTCCCCCATATCTTCCCTTCGCAGCGAGCGTCCTAAATTGGAATTCCACGGGAATGGGGCGGTGAACTAGTGCGGGGTGTTTTGGAGAGAGGTCCTACTTGTCGGTAGGTATACATATTCTGTTCTTTGTTAGCTCTTTCAGCCGTGTATAAAATGTAATTCTAAGCCTCGCAGCGGTACTATTATCAGTCGGGACGAGTAAAAATGTGGTTTTATTTGATGTTCTTGGCAGCAGGTGGCCACTGCAACTACGGAATATAGTCTAAACATCAAATAGTGTCTCCCTCCGCACTACAAACATTTTGTTGGTATTTGTACAACAAATTATTTGGACACTAGTTGACAAAGATACTTTTGTGAAACTACAAATCAATTAGAGTAAATTTCACAAAACCTTATTGCGATGTGTAAATCTAATGTTGAATTTTAAAAATCATGTGTTCTAGACTTCACGTTTATTATAAACATTGAGATAAATAAACGATTATGTATGTTTTCTAACATAATGTGTTGTAGAAATGTAATATTTCAGATGTACAGTTATAAGAAAATCTTTGGCATTTAATTACCAATGAACTGTTCGTATATAGTCGATAAGGTGATAACAGTGAAGTAATCAGAAAATAAACCAGATATCGTTACACCAACGCAAACAAGAAGCATTAAATTTCATTTTCAACAATTAAAAAAATCTCTTTTGAAATATATTATGTACGTGTAGTAGACAGTTTGTCTTCTCCATAATACAAACTATTTCATTATTTTAGTTCTTAAATTAATGAATAACCTATAGTATTGTTTCCCAAGCCTATTACATACAGCACGAACTCATTCGCCCAAGACCACTGGGTATCAGGTAAATCAATTACTGAATATCTATGGTATCCTAGTTTCAACAACAAAGTTTTGTTGCCATAATTGAATAGTATAAAAGGTCCAAAAAATATGCGATCTTGAGACAAGATTATCAGAAACATATGAATAATCATGAAACGAATTCAAATGCAGATAAAACACTCTTCAACGGCAAAATACAATTTTTTTATTGAAGTTATACTTTTTTGGCGCGTTGAGTAACGAAATTTGACAGTGAACATTGCAATCAAGCAGATAACACATGATGTTACTAAGCAACCAGTATTTGAGGTTATGTGCGAAAATTTTATTTTAGTCACGCCAAAGAAGTATAACTTCTAACGCGCGTACGTAAGTATACGCACCCCCATTTTTTATTTTATTATAAGAATTGTTTTTCTCCAAAGTTATATAAAAATCTTTTTCTCTGAGAAATAAATCGCAAATAAATATCTCCTATCTATCTGCAGAGAGAAAAATAAAATAAATAATCACTGCCAAGGTGAACAGATTGTATACAAGTCCATCGGAACTCGGCCGAATAGCTCCCACTGTGATTTAACGTGAGAGTCATTTGGCAGTGTGATTGCCACGGCTAAGTTGAGGCGCACTCTAAAAATAAAACACGAAGACTCGGAAATACTTTCCCGTCCTGTCCTCATGTCGACTGCGTTGGGTAAAAAAAGCAAATTTATAATTTAGGAAACTTCCAATTAAATTCATTTTAAAATTGAATAAGATAAATGATTAAATATACTCTATTCGCGGTTACTTCCAACTTTTCTAAAGCTTTGCTTGAGTTCTACTTTCAAGATATTCCTCCGCCTCACGCAAACTAAGCTTAACCGAGTCAACAAAGGGACAGCGCACCGCATTAGTGCGCACTCAGTGTAATAACATGTTTCATAAGAACTATTTCTTACTAGGTATTACCAACACACCTATTCTCTCCCTGTTTTTATTCACATTAATTAAGAACGAAATATTCTAATTTATAAATACACTATAATTAAAAGTTCAGTTTCACCAGAAATAAGGTATTCTTAGGTTAACACGAGTATAAGATCTTTATGATACGTTGGATATTTAGGAAACAACCAAAGACATGGGGTGATTTTTCAAATATTTGATTCAAAAAGTGTGAAGAAACCGCGAATATACTATACAAATTATTATTATTATCAATAACGTTGAAACAAGCGGCAGTTAAAGGTAGTTCACGGTAAAGTGAGCACTTTCTGAAGTCATTTCATTTGGAATAATAACTAATAAATATATTTTTATTGTAACCTTAGACGTTAAATTTAGAGTCCGTTGAAATACATAGGCCTACACTTTGTTTATTACTTACATGACAATATTTATTTTAAAAAAGTGATGGAAGTATAAACATGGCTGATAGGAAAAAAGTTAAGAGGCCGTCAGAAGCGCTCACTTTACCGCGAACAGGCTATAACGATGGAAGGGAAGTAGTTACATGTCTAAAGGTTGTATAAAAAAAATGTTATGTCAACATTTGCGAATAGTGAAATTCTTTATTTTGCTTTATGAATTTATTTTGTGCATTTATGATTATAGACTACCAAAATGCGTAAAACATTTAAGTTTCTAATAATGTCACAGTTTTACTTTACCGACGCACGAATAAAGTAATCAGGTCCGTGGCCAATGTTAACTCGACGTAAGGTGTAATAATGCACAATGCAGATACAAGTACACCTTAAGAAGGGTTTTCAAAAGTGCTCAGTTTACCGTGAACAGCCTATACTGATTCTTACGGGATAATCACATCAACAGGTTATGATAATATGAATATACTTTTTTTTTTTTTAGTTGTTTTATCTCGAGCTGCACGGAACGGTTGGTCGCGAAATGAAACGAGCAGCAGTGACCAACGGAGCATGGTGGAAANTGTAGCGGCTTTGAATACACCTACTTCTGTGGTTATTATTTTGTTCACCTAGACCCAAGTTAGGTTTGTTTCCTCAATGTATAATTAAATTTATTAACTTGAATTTTACTTAACTCGAAGATTTAATAGTTAAAATAAAAATATAAATAAGTAAAAGTTTTTTATTGTTTTGTCCATGAATTGCCCTCGTTTTTTAGCCTACTTTCCGAAGGAAAGAAAGGCTTAAGATATCACTTTCCTGTTGTGTGTCTGCGAGATTAATGTGTGTGTGTGTGTGTGTGTGTGTGGGAGTGTGTATCTGTGCGTGTGTGTCCCTCCTTTCAATTTTTGAACGCGTTGGACCGACTTTCACCAAACTTGGTACACATATAGAACTTAGTAAGGACACCTGACTTTTATTGTTTTTGACAACGACGGGCACTTACTTTCATAATGGCGGGCATTAAAAATTTTTGGGTGATATGTCATATCTCGGGAACCACTCAACCGATTAAAACCATATTTTGTATTCCGGCAAAGTATTTTGTAAGCATTAAATTATCAGATGGATGTTGTCAGTGCGCCATTTTGGAAAGTAGCACCAAATAAAGAAATAAAGATTTTTTATTATATATCGAAAACTATTAAACCAATTCTCACCCAATTTGGCATGTAAGTGATGCTATGACAGGCCAAGTAAATGTATCTGATTAAACATGGTTAGGCACTCACTTTAAAAATGGCGCTCATACAAATTTTCTTAGGTTGGTTTAGGTATATCTACTATGACATTTAAACAATTTCGACCAAATGTTGTGTACTGAAAGTATCTGTTTACAGAGATATCTCTGTAAAACATTTTCCCATTCTTACTAAATTTGGTTTTGATGCAGAGTCATATGTTTTAAGCATGCCAGACACTTATTTTCAAAATGATGGCTATTTTAATATTTTAGCTCAATATATTTTATAAACGGAACAAATTCCATCTGAAGTTTGTATGCTGGCAGTGTCTATTACAACCATCAAATATGTATATTTAGAGCCTCATTTCTCAGCCATTTTGTATGGTAGCTACACCAAAAAAAAATTTTATCTCATGTTTTTTGAAACAATCAAACCGTTCTTACAAAATTTGGCGAATACGTTGTAATTGGTTTTGTGGTAAGCCATATTAATATGTGTATTTTTTAAGTATGACACTTATTTTCAGAATGGCAGCTATAAAATCATGTTAGTTTTGTGTTATATTTTTACTAAGTTATGTAATACATTTTAACTTAACTTTGTATATTGGCAGAATGCAATAATCGACTTTGTTAGTACGTATATTTTTTGCCCTCAACTTATGATTCCCGCCTTATAGAAATTATGGAGGTTTTATGCCATTACTCGAAGACCAATCAACAGATTCCCACCGAATGTCATACTGGAACATTTAACTAATTTGTACCAATTTCTGCACACTATAAATGCTACAAAAGTCGGTGTAAATTTTAATTATTTAAATGGGTCATACAACGATGTTCAAAATGGTGGCATCATAAATAATTTAGGTAAGTTTGTCACAAACATTAAACAATTTGACCTAATTGAACCAAATTTTGTATGTAGACATACACTAGAATCATCGTATATATAACCTCTCTCTTTTTTTAAATTTTGTACGATAGCATTAAATAAAAAAATTATATTTCTATGGCATATTTCGGGGACTAAACAACCGAGTTACATAAAATTCTTCACACAAGTAGCAACTTTCAGGGTTTAAGCGACTCGGTCACATGTTTTCAAAATGATGGCCTTTTAAATATTTTAGTTTAGTAAGCCCTATCATTGGAAACATTAGACTGATTAAATCCGAAGTTGACGTTCCGAATCCAACCTCCGTAATGCAGTGGATTGCACGCTAGCTTTTTGTAAGAGGTTTTCTGGGTTCAAATCCCGGGTAAGGCACGTATGTATTTTAATTGTCTCACTAATGTTGCACATGTTTCTGGTTTCATTTCTAATGTTTTTGCTTTCAAAGAGAAGTGAAGTCCTACCTACCAACTCAGCTTTTAAGAAATTATTTAAAAATTAATTGCACCCATGTTGAAGAGAGTAGGCTCATTAGTTATATCATTAACTTCTTGATGAAGTAATAAGGCGATATAATTTTTCTGCAGTTAGCCTGTGGCATTTATTTATTCAATTTATTAGTGACTTATATAACTTATGTAATTACTTTCTTGATTATTGCTTTTTCAGCAGGGAGAACTAACTACCTCATTGGCTTTTGTTACACCCTTGCCTCCTTCTTAATAACGCTTTTTCTAGGAGTTTATAGAAAAATTTAACTTTACCAAACGGAATTCGGTGAATTTAACCAAAGAATACTGAACATATATAACAATCATATAAAAAAATTATATTTTTACTAGCGATATATATTCTTGGTTAGTGTGTCCGACAGCTTTCGAAATATTCTTATAATTTAGTAGAATATAATGTTTTTAATTACATGTCAGCCCTAGAAAATCTTTCACGTGTACGTATTAAATGCAAAATAATATATAATTCGCCCGTAAATTTACACTCTCCAACTTGAATATTTATTGATGTTTATAAATTTGATTTTTTTTTAATCTTTTGGTGGTTCGAAATAATGTTGCACGTTTAAGAAGTATTAAAAAGACATTAAAATTTCGTTATATCCGTTCATAACTTTTATCATCAGAATAAAGACATTTTTACATCGAAAAACGTATCGCATAACTGCTCAATGATATCGTTTTTTTAAAATGTAAATTAAGAAAATAAACAGAGAGATGGAAAGGGAGTAAACTCTAATTTGATGGCAGTAGGTTCTTGTCTGTAGCCTGAATTCGGGACGGCAAGATTATATCCGCACAGCGCAGTTCATTAAACAAGCAAAATAAAGCGATATTTCCAAATCCGAGAGCGTAATATAGACGGAGAGCTACGAACGTTGAGAGATGTTTAACCACTGAATCGAGATTCGCAAACACGAAAGCGAGACTTCAGCTCGGGCGAAATTGGTTCATAAAGATAATTCCCTGCTCAGGAAGAAAGTACATACTCGCGTGCGCTTAGCCACCTGCGGTTAAGTGGATGAACGCGCGGTTCGCTATTTACATCCGAGATTAAAGGACTCGCCTCGGCACGGAAGCTGGTTTCTCTCCCTTCTCTCTGTAGCTNGGTTCGCTATTTACATCCGAGATTAAAGGACTCGCCTCGGCACGGAAGCTGGTTTCTCTCCCTTCTCTCTGTAGCTCGTTTTTTTAAAATTATTTTATCCCTCTTTCCCTCACCGATTCCATATCTTCGCGAAACCCCGAGACCGACCGGCGAAGGCAGATCCTAATTTCGCAGCTTGCAATTGAAAATACAACCTTTGCAAACACTCCATCCGCCGGAGCTGTCGGAGGTTCGTGCCTTTTCGTTCAGATATCTCACTTTTGTGCTCCTGACGCGGTAGTTCCCCGACTGCATGGCCGCCAGTAATAGACACTTCAACCAACTCGCAAAAAAAAAAAAAATACCTTCTGTCTTGAAGCGCCCAGGGCATCGCAGATTACCAGACTCTTTCTGGGTGATAAAGAATTAAAAATCTTTTTGTTTTCCGCCCATAATTTCAGCGCAATGACTATTGAAGAAAACCACTTCGTCCACAGATGCGCTCTATGATATTTCACTAAAGTAAAAAACGTAGTCTTTATGGCATTATTTCTTCTATAAAATATTTAGTACTTTTTCTACCAAACTAATTCAGCCTAAAGACAAAAGCAGTAATATTTTCGTTAGCATGTGTCAAGTTAAAAAGAAGCGTTTGTATCATTGCGATCTTAGCATTCTGGTTTTTATTGAGTCGTATAATCGAAGGAAATTTGCACTAGAAATCTGTCGGCAAATAGCGATCGAAAGCACTTTACTCGCCTTTTATTTTTTTTTTCACACGAAAGTGTTTTGCTTTCTTCCACTTCTCAGCGCGACTGAATACAGACACTGAAACGAATCAGTGTATAAAGAACCAAATTGTACCTACTCACGTGAATCCCAGCAAGGTTATAAAGATGTGTGTATGTTACTGATTTTTGGGAACAGAGTTCCTGTACATAGAATTATTCTACTCTCTAAATTTGAATCGGTGGTTTCAATCAGTAAAATCGTTTTATTGAATCTTCAGTTAATGTGCTGCTGTCTTCTGGGAAATCAGTGGAATGCACTAAGGTTTTTACTGCCAGGTCAGAGTAAATTACTAGGAATCGGTACAAATCACATTTAAACCGGTGAACAGCAACTAAATTGATCAGTGGAACTTTACTTAAAGTGGATTGGTTTCAGCAGATCTGCAGTCAAATTCGCTGATTTGGAGAGTCGAGATATTTGGGCGGCTCTTAACGACGACGTAATGAGAGCCGATAAGGGCGAAACGAGGAGGAAATTGAGCAACGCCGGAATGCAAGGGCGGGGGAAACGGGAGATCTTCGAGAAAACCCGCCGACCAGCGGCATCGTCCGGCACGATTCCCGCATGCAAAATTCCGGGAACGAACCCACCGGGAATCGAACCCGGTTCACCTAGGTTGCAGGTGAGTGGTCTGACCACTACACCATCTCGGCACCCTTTCGTACAAAAATTTTTCCACATTGCGCTTTTAAAGAAGCCCCGATGATGCTGGAGGACGAAGAGAAGTTAAAGTGAAATGAACTGATATTAACGATGTACTTACTAGATTTAGTCTGTAAAAGGGAACGGAAGTGATAATTTCTTGCGGAAGAAGCACTGGCTTCTTCTAGTAGACATTAGCTGATTCTTGCGTCCTGCGACTTTGAATTCACTAGAATTGTGTTATCTTTGCATCAGCTGGTCGTTGGACGTTGGCATACAAAGAACATGTTTGTCCGGGGAAACCTCTGATATCGCAGCGAACTCCAACACGCTCGATTTGGCTCACCGACTTAACGTAATGGCTGTAGAGTTGGGGGTAAAGAGACTGTAAGAAACTGCTCCGGCATTAGCTTGCTGAAAGCACGGGAATACATTGGAGAAAAACGACTACCATTTTGGAACCAAACCGCAAGTTCTCGAGTGAAAGTGAGGCGCTCTGTAGATAGTTCGCAGTTAGATAATATCAACATAGATTTTTTAAAGAATACCAGCCCCTAACTTTTTAAAAGTAGTTTCACAAATCCTAGCAGCGAATAATAAAAATAAATTCTCTCCCAGCCACCTCCACATTAGTTTTTACAGTTTACAGATTTAATTTATTTATTTGATGTTTGTAAATACTTATTATGTAATATTTCGTGCACACAATATCGAAGCCTTTATTTTAGGCACTAATGTACAAGAAAAACACGATTGCATCGTGTCTCTGAGACAATATTGTTCAAAACGCTCTTTTCAGGTGGCTATTAATATACTACCCGGGCTAGCGAAGACATATAGTTTATTCACGGTAAAGTGAACCCTTTTGAGGCCCTGGTTTCTTTCTTGTTTCAGCTCTTATTTATCCTTTAACCACATAAAAAAAAAATATTGCCTTGTACGTAATAAACACAGTGTGTATATTCCACTGCACTCAGAAGTTAACGTCTAAGGTTAAAATAATATATATTTATTTACTATTATTCCAAATGGGAGGGCTTTCAAAAGTGCTCACTTTGTTGTGAATAGCCTACAGGAGCCTATATGAACCTGTATTGCCGCTACCACACACTTCACACTAATAAAATGATACTGTCACCGCTTATGTCCCGTAAATGCAAGCAACATGAGGAAAACGCTGCACGCCAATTCAGAGCCCAGCGGGTAGCGGCGATGGCGCCCTTGATTTGCGCGGCAGTGTAGCTCTTATAGCACCCGCGCTTCCAAGCTTAGAGAGTTAGTAGTCCGGACATATTTTCTGTACGTTCGTAGTTCGCGCTCTTACGCGCATCTCAGCAAATAAATGTCCTGGGAATATTACGTTTTGCTAGAAAAGATATATATAAAAAAAAAAGATAATTATCTAAGCCAGTACAGTTATGTTTTTATAATATTAATTGTATTCTAAGGGGAAAATAATGGTGAAAATAGTTTAAAAAAACCGCATATTTAGAGTCTTCCTGCTTAGTTTCGGTAATACGTAGGGAATAAACGGTACAGTCGTTGTTTAATCTAAGTGCTTTCATAGCGTGTTTTAAAATCCCAGTGTTACAGATAACTGTTTAATAAGTGAATACCAGCACCTAAAATAATCAGTAGAACTTGACTGATTCAAGTGGAGCAGAGTCACTTGTTCTGCGGTAAAATTCGCTGTTCCGATTTTACAATGCAAAGGAACCTCCACCCCATGTTGTTTCTGTATACCTATTTATTGTGTGATCATGTCCTAGTGTGGAGTGGAGAGAGTTGGG
>NQII01007299.1:0-14231 GCA_002778355.1 Clitarchus hookeri | reverse complement strand
CGGGGGCTCGAGTACCCGGGGTGAAGTGGGCGTTCAAAGTCGAGTACGGCAGACCGATGGTCATGGAGGAAACCCACGCCCGTCACCGACCAGGTTCTTACCAGAGAATATTCTACGTGCGGACGGCCGGCCGGCCCGACTGCTTAGTGCAGGGAACGAGTGTACACTGCTGCAACACACTTTGAGAGCTTGTCAAGGATGGAAATGACGGAAGAAAATTTAACTGAAGCCGTGAGAGTGTACCCACTTCTATACGGCGACGCATCTAATCGATTTTTCCACGATTCATCAATACGGTAGAACGCACGGAAAAATAGTGAGAAAATTGTACACGTGAGTACACTGCACGTTTCGTTCCTGCAGTCACATTCTACTCGGTACATTATTCACTAGCTTCACCGTACATGCTAAATGATGTTGTGGTATATTATGAATTACAGAAGGTATAACGTTCACTAAGGAGCGTATATTATGTATTACAGAAGGTATAACTTTCACTAAGGAGCGTGTGTATGAATATATATATATATATATATATATGTGTATACATACATTTATGCACGTGCGTTATAGTAGTAAAACATTCTTTATTTTGCAGAAGAATAAATATATTTTACCGCAACATAAACTAGACAATAACCTTAAAGTATTTTTTACTGTAGGCTTATGTGATCATTGACCTTGTGTTGGTTGCGTTTGCGCACTGCAACGAGGCTACACTCGTTTTAAGTCGAACAACAAAACGTTTGCATGAACTTCATAGACAGTAAAAAGGCTTGCTTAATTATACACAGTACTCCTAAATCTGATCTTCCTCGTGCTTATTACTTGGTACCAAACAATATAATTACACTGTAGACAAAACCAACAAAGAAATTACATAAAATATTATCTTGTTTGCAAAAAATAATTAATTGCAAGTTGATAAATTCCTTAGTTCAAATTAGTGTACTTACAACAGTAATCGTGATACTAAAACAATATATGAAGCACATACATTGTGCGAAAACAATTAATTGCAAATATATATATATATATACATTTGTTGTAACAGGCACAGTATCTTATTATAAGGATAGTGCAAAGTAAAATAATACATATCGACTACAATCCATTATTTTTCAAGCAAATTTAATGGCTTTCATTTCAGAAAGTACGATGGCACATGGTCTGTAAACAAATTGTTCGTACAAAGAAATAAGAGGTCGAAAACCACAATAAGTGTTTTAGAATAGCTTGTGACTCGTTTGAATCCAGAAGAAGCAATGTATACGGACAGGTAAAGTTGACGTTTTAAACCACCTGTAGTCTAGAGACTAAGGTACTTTGTATTTTCGAGCCTTAATTTTCTTTTCATTAACTGCTGCCGCAATGTGTAGGCCGTTTTACCTCAGACCAGGTGGCAAGGGATTGGGTGTTTGTTTCCTTGAAGATCTATCATTGGCTCAGGGATCACCTGGGCGTGTCTGATAAATTGTGATCCGATTGCGAACATAACATAAATGTGTATATGCTCGAGGTGTAGCTTGTCCTAAAATGAACTCGTGAAATTTTCCTGCCCATAATAATGTATAAGTAGGGACATGCAAAATTTGCGTTAAATCGTGACTGCAGATTAAACTCCAAGACACTGTCTGCGCGTTTCCCTTTTGCCATTTGGCAAACAACTTGCATGGCACGTCCCATGGACACTTACTGGCAATCGTGAAGTCTCGGTTGTCAAAGGACCAATCGCCAATGAAGCAGTCGCACAGGTAAATGACTTCGTATAGTTTTCAGTAGCCAGTGACATTACGAATTGCACTCAAGTAGGCATAGGTCTGTAAAGCCGAGCTTGTTACTAACTAATAACGGGAATTTTGCACGTCTCCATGTATAATTAATTTGCAACAAAATGAAGAAGCTCCAGCATTATGAAGTCTGAGGTTGTGTTTCATTTAAATAACGGTTTTTTTTTTGCGAAAATTAGGGCTATATGTAACAAAACCACTAAAAACGCCAAATTATTTAACAAAATAAATATCTTCTACAAAACCGTTATATTTAAATGTATACTTTGCGAAAAAAAAATATATTTTTAAAAGAAAATTTTTACAGAGGCTTTAAAAACAATTTAATCCAGTCAAAATTAAGGTTAACTATTAAAATTTTGGCATTGTAAATTTTTACATTTTAAAATTTTGTAAATTTTAAAACTATTTTTTTTTGTGTACGTGTAAGATTTTTCTGATTTTATAAGTTATTATTCGAAAAAATATGTGTTGTCCGAAATATTGCTGTATGTTATCGTTTTGTTAATTTTAATGTATAGCCAATAAAACGAACCCTATCGACATATGAAGAACACCGAGGAAAAACCTCACAAATCCATTTTCTTAGATTTCCAGGTTTTTATGCAATTTGTTTACTTCGATGCGGTGCTTTCTATCGGCGTGTCAGTCATGGAGAAGAACGTAATCAGTCACAAGATACATCCATTTGAAATATCAGCATATATGTAGGAGAAGTTATTTTTCAGTTTCTAAAATTAGAATCGCTCTTCTGTAAAATTTGCAAAATGTGACGTATCACGTGTTTCCCCTGTAGTCTTCATGTTTTAAGTAGTTCCAATTCAGTTCTCGTTTTATGGTTTGGAAATTCTCGTACGGCAGACCAGAGTAAATAAATATATAGACATGAAATTGTATGGCGGTCCCTTTGATGTGGGCTTACTCAATCTCTGATTGGCTGTGCGAGGCTCTGGGCACGGGCCTTTTGTATGATATGTTATAGTCTATTCGCGGTTTCTTCACACTTTTTTGAATTAAACCTTTGCAAAAACGTACCGTAGATAAAGTTGTGTTATTTCCTAAATATATCATATATCACAAGCATTTTATACTTCTGTAAGCATGAAAATATCTTATATTTGGTTAAATTTAACTTTTACTAATATTTTATGTATTAGTGTTAATTTTTTCATATATAATTAATATGAATAAAAGCAGCGACAAAATAGGTGCATTGGTAATGCCTATTAATTAATAGTTCTTATGTAACAATATAATTAAAGTGAGTGCGCACGAATGCGGTGCGTTGGCCCGCTGGTGTAATTTTATAAGCTTTGTTTATATGATGCGGAGGAATATCCGGGAAGTAGAACTTCAGCAGTGCTTCAGAAAAGTTGGAAGTAACCGCGGGTGCAGCATACTGCAGGCTAAGAAATGCGACCCTATTGGCTGGGTTCCTGGCTGGCTTGTAAGTTAGCAAGCGCTGATTGGCGGACGGAGTTCCGACATGATGCTGGCTAGTGACGCCATTTTGGTGGCGTGTGCAGGGCGTTTGCGGGAGGAGTGGCTGTTTCACCTCTGTATTATTGCTTACTCTGTGACGAGACCTTGCCGTAGTCCTCAACACAAGCGCAGTAAAAAAATAAAAGTATAAATCACTCACACGTTGTCATTTCCTCTCCCGCACTTGCAGTTCCTAGGTTGTTTTTTTTTCTTGTCTCGACTATTCCGTGTTAGTTGCTACCGAAAGCCTCTTAAACCTCAAAATTTCAGTCATGAATTTGACACAGTGTGCCTTTTGCAGTGATTTGAAATTTGGCTTAACAGTAGAAGAAATAAAACATGATAAATTATATCGTAATTAGCTATTTTAGGACATTTTTGGCCACATATGAGTTGGATTCGTTGTTTCCGTCCCAGATAAATTTTATTTAGACAAATTTTTTTTAGTCTTAAGTTTACTGACTTGATACATGGGATATATGTGTAACAGCGGCGTGTGGAGAACTGTTGCAAAGTAAGCTGTGTTTTGGTCTGTGATGTACCAGTTATTTGCTAGTTTATACACCAGCGACTTAAACGTAGTAGTGCATTTGACGTAACAGCACGTGTGTAATGGGTACCTCGCCGCTCTCTCGTGAGTGGCCGCAGTACACTTGGTTACAGGTTTTTTTTCTGCGTGCGTTGACTGTGTACAGCACTGAACAAGAACCAGCTTACTTTGCAACACTTCACCACACGCCATTGATGTGTAATTGCAATTTGACTAGTTAGCTCGTTTTGACGAAGTTAAATTTTTCACCAGTATATTGTGATTTCTGAAACCTGCTTGCAACATTTGTCGTAATAGTTTTTTGGACAATAGAATACGCTGCAAACTTTAAAAATTATTAGCATATAACACAGAAAATTTTTGTAATTTCTGCGCCAGCATTGTAGTTACCTGAATTCAACAAATGAATCGGTGAGAACCCCGAATTGTTGTGCCAAGAGAAACGTTAGCACAAAGTGTTAACTGATATATATATATATATAAAGTTGCCCTATTTGCATAAATGTCTTAAAAATCTGTTAAACTCAGTACGTACACCTATTAAATCACTCCATATGAAGAAGAGAGATAAATTAGCTCTGTACAACGCGCGTAGCCACGTAACTCTCGATCAAAACCGATATCATTATATTTTTAACGCAGCCTTCTTTGTTCTCGAATAATATGAAGTCAGTAATGTACATTTAAACATAAAAGAGGGATGGATTATTTTGCTTTTAAGAATGCGATTCGCGTTATTCACATTTACTCCGTGGCAAAAGAAGATGAATTTTTAAAATTAAATTGAAATACTTTCATTCAAAATCTAAACTAATGGAAATTCAATAAAAATTTTCCTCCAGTATATTTGTGATTAAAAATATTAAAAATCCTTTAAATATTTTTTGTGTAGTCTGAAAACTTAAACGTTAGACGTTAAGTTATACGTCTGTAAAAGTAACAATTTGAAAAAAGTATTACACAACTGTTTGATTAAAATAAAACATTGTCTTTTAATTAAACTTAACTTAATAAAACAATTTTCGTAGAAAAATTAATTTTCATTTCCAAAAAAATTTAATTTTATATTTTATCAAACTATCATACTGCAGTTCTAAGCTACCGCGAATAAATACCGTATCAGTTTAAACAGGCAAAGAACAAGCAAGGAAGTTTGTGTAAATAGTCTGTTCGTAATTTCTTCATACTTTTTGAATCTAACCTTTGATACATCACCCCATGTATGACATGTTTAGTAATTTCGTAAATACACCATGTATATCAAGCGTTTTATACCTATGTTAACATAAATGCATCTTATTATTCGTTAAATGGAAAATTTACCTATATTTTATATATTATCTATAATATTCCATGCACAATAAATATAAATGAAAAATGGTGAGAAAACACGTCTGTTGGTAGCGTCTAGTAAGAAATACTTTGCATGCAAAACATTTTTCTACAGCTGAGTGCGTACGAATTCGGTGCGTTGTCGTATTTACTCAACGTAGTTAAGCTTAGTTTGCAAGAGGCGGAGGAATATTCTGGAAGTAGAACTTCAGCAGGGCTTCCTGAAAAGCTGTGAATTAACCGTGAATGGATTATAATACAGCAGCGAAAGTACAGAAGACCTTCAAAGCACAGCAAATAATGGGAATTCGCCGTGCGGAATGTGTCGCTCGCACATCTAAATCGGAGCAAAAAGCTGTAAGCGTAATGTTTCGGGCGCATCGCGATGAATAGACGCCTGCAGGAAGAGCCCGCACTTCAGTTGAAAGAGCTGGCTTCGACAGAAGCACGCAACAAGGATAACAAAGTGTGGATGAAGGTAGAACGTACGGATGTTTGAAAGAACGGTTGAAAAACATCTTCCATTGTGTGGGTGTTCCTACTTTGTTATAAAACAGTCAAGTCGTGCTTATTTAAATATAGCCTCCTAGTCGTAATTCTAACATTCACTTTAACCATTCAGTCCCCGAGTTGAGTTGAGAGATTTGGGCGGCTCTTAACAACGACGTCTTGAGAGCCGATGAGGGTGAAATGAGGTGAGAATGGAGCGGCGCCGGAATGCAAGGGCGTAAACGGAAGATCCCCCAAAAAAAACCCCGTTTACCAGTGGCATCGTCTGGCACGATTCCCACTTGCGAAAATCCGGGAGTGACCCGGCTGGGGATTGAACCCAGTTCGCCTTTGTGGGAGGCGAGCAGTCTAACCGCATAGCCACCGAGTCAATGATCGAAGACACGTTGCACATAAAGGATATTTATTGTCGGTGCTGTACAGAAGGAATAAGTATTTCTAAGGCCTTCCTGCAGCACTTCATCCCCTAGACGTATTCGGGACTGAACGGGTTAAAGTATGTGTAATGGTTTCATATCAGGATTTAGGTTCTAGACACGCAAGGTAGGTAGGGTTGTGTGATGAACAAATACGATCCCGAGATTGGCTTTAACTGTAAGATCTTCTTAATTTTTCACGTATTGCTATCTTCCAAAATGGTGAACCAATAACAATCTACTCCACTAAATTAAATATTTATATAATGTTTCAAAATACTACATTTTGTTAAATACGGTTAAATTATTTCTGATATATAAAATTGAACCCTAAATTTTATAATGGTCTCATTTTGAAAATAAGCACACGGAGTCGAATAAAACTATACAAATCGGATGTTTTTTAGTAAGTACTATATGCGTGCCGGGTTTTTTGTGAAATTCTTTCCACGGGTTCAAAAGTTATTAGGTCCGTCAGGGGGCGGGGTAGATTACATCCAAGACAGATATTCGCATGATTGCACAAGCCTATGTTTCTAGGGAAAGTAGGCCAAAGTGGAAATATTATTAAAGTGACGCCTGCGGCGTCCCTATATTTTATTCGTCCATACCACGCTCTAACGAAGCTCGCAGGCGAACGACATCAATCAGGATTTAGGGCCTGGCAGCCGTGACGAAAGGAACGGCGCCAGATCGGCCCTACAAGACGACCATTTGCATGGGAAGGCGGACATGCGGGAGAATAGCGTCACGGTGTGGAATCAGGTGACAGCGGGAAGAACACGAAGGCAGCGGCCAGGGGGAGATCCCGAAGTATTCCCACAACGCCGAACAAACAACAAACCTCCAGCTAGAATAGAATGGCAGACGCCAGACTCCGCGAGCAGGCAGGAACGGCGAGACGTATTTATAACCTCGCCAGGCTGTGCTTTGTCCCAGGCTTTTGACCACAATATGAAACCCTGAGAGCTTTTGGAATAGCGGGCGGAAATAATAGCAGCCAGGCAGGAGAACTACATAGACGCAGAACTGAGGGGCGCCTTCAATTATTTCCGCACGGACAGAACGGAGTGCTGAAACTGGTAAACCAGAACAAAACAGCAGACGCTGGCCCCAAGCGCGGAGAGCTGGAGTACACGCCCGCGGGTGATTACCCAGGGGAACACGGCGGTCCGCGGCTACCTGCAGTGGCGGGGGCAGTTCAATATGGCGATGAGGACCTACAAAACCGGAGGAGTCCGAGGAAACGCGGTCAGTCAGTCGGGAGCAGTGAGACACGTCGTCAGTTGGTTGGACGACCTACCGCGAGACGTCCGGTTTTCGGAGCCGGACGACGGGAGTACGACGCGAGCAGTCAGTGAGAAACGTTAACGAGTCAATCAGTCGAAGTAACGAGCAGAAAGTGACACGGGAGTTCAGTACCGCCACTCCGGGATGCGCAGATAGGCAGTCACGACATTAAGGGGTCAGCCAGATCGGGACACGAGTTAACCAGCCAGTCGCCGCATAAGCCAGTGAGTTTCCAGTCAGTTGCAACGCACCGAGGAGGGTGGGATCGAGTGGCGAACTTCACCGAGAGGTGCCAGGTCGAGCTAGTGGGATAGTCCAGAGCAGCCTGTGCCTCGTAGGGCAGGTGGGGATCTTCACACACCTGTGTGGATCCTTAGACGGGACGTGGTGGGGCAAGCAACAGTCAGTTACTGCCCCACATCGAGAACGGGAGCGAGGGACGAGCCCTAACGGAGGGCGTCCGCTCAAGAAGAAGCCAGCCGCGTGCAACTGACCAATCACAGAGGGCCTGTCCCAGGGCCATCCGGCAGAGAGAGAAAACGAGTTCGCCAAACGTATCGAGACGCTGACCTCGGTTCCGAGGCCGGCAAACGGGACGTACGGCGGGAAGCGTCCGAGAAAACCCGGCAGTCGGCCGACGAGATTCCGGGAGGGAGGAGTGATTCCGCAGGAGACGAGAACGGCAGCCAGCCGCCATCAGACACAGAGTCCTGCGTCGACCCGAGAAGGAGGGACGTCGTGACGAGTCACCGAGGCGCCCGTGACAGGACGAGAGCAGTTCCAGCTCACCGGACCTCATCTGCAAGAACAACTACCCGCACAGCAAGCCAGATAAGTACAGTCATCCAGCGAGTGTGAAGGACCTTTAGTAATTATCCCGCAGTGTGAAGGATCGTTTATAATAATCCAACAAGTGCGACGAAGATCCCCCCCCCCCTTTTACGACGCGAATTGTACGGAGCATACGTAGAAAAGGGAGGGAGTTGTCTCAAGGGCTCATGTATCAATTCACATGTTCATGCAACAATAAAACCTCGATTTGTGAAATATGAATTACCCTGTATTCATTCATTAGTGAATTGGACCATTAAACAACAGTGTCGAAGCATTCCTACGCCCGATCACTGAGGACTAGTATTAAGTGTTGGCGCCTCACGCCACAGAACAGATTACAACACCTACGTCCAAACCTCAGCTTTGGCAGGTGTCAAAAGTGTCTAACTATTTAAGATTTTCACTTTTATAAAACTTCGTGACTTTTATAAAACTTTGTGACTTATTTGTTCGCTGTGCCACTATTTACTTTGAAACGTATACTCTGAGTAGTAAATATTCCGAAAGTTTTCTTTGAAAGTGTTCCGTATATCGCGACCTAGGTATCATGTTTCATTTAACCTTTAACAGTGGCCACAAAGTAACTACGTAGTTATCGGAAATAAGCTCTCGGGCACACAGTAAATAAGTAAACAGACATTAAATGGCAAGGGGTGCGATTTTAAAATAAATTTTTCGAAACCCGATTAAATGCGCTCTAAAAATCTATGTTTAGATCGATACTAAAGCCACTGATTTTTTCCCCGCATATATATATATTTCTTGTGTAATCTTTTTTTGATTCAGCGGCGTCTTTGTGTGTAATTTAACTTTACGAATTGTCTTGAGTTTTGGACTATCGTATTTATGGATTGTCAGATTTTTATGGAAAATTCATTTTTAGTCGTTGACATTTTCATCGGATTTTCTATGCGTATCGATATTCTGCACATAGATCTCGATCGATCCAAGAAATCGTTTTATTAGGTAAAGATTAGCATGCGTAGAAATATCTTGAAGGTTCGTTATAATTGGGTGTACCGATTCTCTGATTAGTTGCGCGAGGCTCTGGTATCAGGCATTGTGTCTGATTGGGAACTGCTTGCTGCAAAAGGTTCTCTATTGGCTGAAGCTTAGACAAAATATGAGGTAGAACGCTTTTTCTTCTTCTGCGCATGTACCCAACATTGACCTACCCCAAATCATACATAACTGTCAAAGTCACATTATCAACAGTGATAAAATATGTTGTTTATATCTTAACTTTTAAATGGCAAGCTTTATTGTATGAATAAAATAATTTACCGATTTGAATTAAAGCAAACTGCCTTGCAAATTGGTCAGAGGAAGAATACATACATCTCAAAGCATTTGTTTACAATTCAGTTTCCTAACATAAAATCCAAACCTTGGAGTTTTCGCAAGACGTGGTCAGTGTTGAAGCACGGAGATTGGTTGTGCGCAGCCAGCGAGATCAGTATACCTCATCTTTATTCTATGGGCTGAACTGTGCGGCCGGCCGGCGAGTAGATTATCAGGCGCCGATTACCGTTCCAACGTTTTGTTGGCCGGATACGCCGAATTGTTGGTGCGTGGGGCTGGAGTTCGCGCTATGAGCGGCAGATTCAGTTCTGTGTGGTTGATTATTCTGCGTTTCACATGTGAGATTTTCCGTAGTGGCGCACGCTACGTTCTTGAAAAGTAAAATTATAAAACGTTAATTTCAGTGCTCTTCAGGAACGCAGGAGATAACCACGCTGGTTTTGCAAAAGGTCACGGCTGTAGTTTATTTTCCCGAGGCGTTGAAGTTCCGGCCGTGAGCTTGCAGANCACGCTGGTTTTGCAAAAGGTCACGGCTGTAGTTTATTTTCCCGAGGCGTTGAAGTTCCGGCCGTGAGCTTGCAGACAAACTTATTCCAGAAGGAAGTCTAGAAGGTCGTACGTTTCGGGAACCGCTGATTAAAACTAAATTATCTGCGTAACCGTTCCTGCTGTTACGGAAGAAAAGAAACACGAGCAATTAACAAAGACCCTAACATTTCGTGTTGTAAGTCGGCCCCAAGCCGCAAAACTCTCGAGCAGAAGTCAGGGACCGCGGTGGTGTAGGGGATAGACTACTAGCCCCCCACCTAGGCGTAACTGGTTCGATTCGCGGCGGGGTCACTCCCGGATTTTCGCATGTGGGAATCGTGCCGGATGATGACGCTAGTCAGTGGGTATTCTCGGGGATCTCCCGTTTCCCCTGCTCGTAAATTCCGGCGCTGCTCCATACTCACCTTGCTTCACCCTCGTCAGCTCTCAAGACCTCTATGCTAAGAGCCGCCCGAATCTTTTCACCCACTCGAGTAGAAGTAACTTTTTCGTTGGCTGCCGCCATAGACAGAACTCATTCTCCTGTTCGACCCGGCCCCACTGAATGAAGCTACCAGAGTGATGTGTTTTTACTCTTAGTTCTGAGTCCTGCAGGGCGTGTTTGACGACCGGAGGTATAATGAAATGCCAACTTATACTTGCATGCAGTCTCACTTGATACTTAAATTGCGAAATGAAAGTCACCAGCGATAAAAATAATTTGTTTTGAGAACACGGTCAGGAAATCCACGACACACAAAAGACAATTATACAGAAGCATGGAATCAAAACTACCTCGTGTATATAGAGCTTCATATACCCGCACTAGCAAAATGGTGGAACATCTTTCGCCTTTCGATACCTGGACAAAATCTTGTCACAAGTCGGCAATGTCACATTGTGTAGCTAGTGTAACGCTCTTTAGCTGGTGGCATAAGTTCTTAATGTGCCCAATTTTGGCGATACATAATTTTTCTATTATTCGGAGCCATAAAAACTAACTGCGTAAAAGGGTTTCATACAAAGAAAATCAAATTTCCAAAACAATATATAATTTATATTTGGTTAATTAGAGATACACTGCCTACAATCATAATACTACCTTCATTACATCCAGCATGGGACATTTCAGCTCTGTGAATAGGTAACCTTTGAAAATAACTTTAGACGGCATAAAACGTTTACATAAAATACTGCCCAACCGGTAAATTATTATATCATAAATAGAGGTGCCCCATTAGGCCAGACACCCTTACCGAAAAATAATTGTATGCAGTATTCTGAAGATTTCTTTCCATTCAAACATTCACACTTACAACAGTAATAATTACCATAATTTAATAGCATGGAACATACTAAATATGTGCATCAATACGCAATTACACCAGTGTTTATTTTCCTAATAACAGAGGAGATACAATATATATCCTTCAATACGCATAAAACACCAGATATTATAATCATAATATGCTACAGAAAGACATTAACCATTTTATTAAACATAGTTAACCATTAAGTCTCTGTTAGCGAGTAGTTTCTCGGTAGTTTCGTTCTCCGTTTTAACCGGTTGTTCGTGAATTTAGTGGCTGCCTCATTGCTCGTTAGCAGTTTACTTGATTTCGGACACGACNTTTTAACCGGTTGTTCGTGAATTTAGTGGCTGCCTCATTGCTCGTTAGCAGTTTACTTGATTTCGGACACGACACTCATGGCCCATTCGTTACGCAATTTCGGGTGCTACTTAAACTATGGATTAACGTAGTCTAGGAAATTACACTAAAGTGACAACGCACCGCATTTGTGGCCACTCAGTTTAATAATATTGTGCACGAGAACTATTTCTTACTTTGCATTGCCAACACAGCTATTTTCTCTCCGTTTTATTCATATAAATTAAAGTGCAATATTATAATATAAACAACATATAAGGAATAGTTCAAATCAACTAAAAATAAAGTAATTATATGTCAAGAGCCCGTATCACCCGCCATATTGACTCTTTTTTTATTTATTTTTTCCTGATTTCATATTTACGATGATTTATTGAAAAATGCGATAATAAAGCTTAGCTAACTACTTTACCCACAATTACAGTCACAATATATGAACTAATAACGCATATTTACGCAAAAATTAACTTGATACGAAATTGTATACATTCATTCATTTTCACCTTCTAATGACAACCAGAGAACACATATTAACAATCGGCTGCAAACATTAGCACAGAGACATGAAATGCAATGCTTCTATAATGCAACGTTTTCAGTAATGGCCCTGACTTTTATGTTATGACACTAAAATGAATAATTTCTATATAAGGGGTGACGTGGCCTCCTTATCGATAGTATGAAACCTCCATTGCGTAGTTGGCTACCTACAGGTTCACGGTGTGAAGCATTTGAGTCCGGGGAAAAGGCGTGTGTGTACATGTGTGTACGTCTGTATGGGTCGTACTCTATGGAAATAAGTCAACTAACTTCGTGTAACTTCAAATATGTACGTCAATATAGGAAGTTGCGAAGGTGTAGCGTATGCGAGTAACAGTCCTGGGTTCGAAACTTGGCCGTACTATAGTTTTTTTATGATAACCAAAATTTACTTTTTTACGCAGCAAGACAAGTGTTAAGTTACACAAACCAAATCGTACAAGTTTGTGGCATGCAAATATGAACAATAAAATAATTTTTTTTAATAACAAAATTTTAATCTGTCATAATAAAATAATTTTTTTTTGCTCCAAACAGATTTTGTGTTATTCAATATAAACCCTTCTATCAGTGCAAGTAATCGATGATGGAATCACAAACGTTGCATAAACCTACAAGTACGTTATATATATCCTTCCCGGAAATGTACCTACGAATTTTTAACGTGTGTCTACCTTTATCATCTGAATATTCATCTATAATTTTCCGTCAATTGATAATAATCACCCCCTTATCCATTCTTATATCAATCTATCTACATCCATCAAACCCTTCGTTTAAAACTTCATCACAATATGGGAAGTGCGGTCCCAGAGGGACGTGTGAAACAGAGCGAAGTTTCCAAGCATGTCGCCGAATAAACGAGATTTTAGGCGCTTCTGTAATCGCGTTACTGCTCACCGAAGTAAAGTTTTTTCTAAAGTAATTGTATTGGCAGCTGGTTACGCTACTTCATTACCGAGTTAAGTGAATTTACAAGTTTCGCACGTAGGCATAAGAAAATTAAGTTCTTGAAAGTTTACGACACGTAAAAAAAATATCTGTATTTAAAAAGTTTACTAATTAATGGACTACGTGCAGTAAAATTGTTTTCTGAAAGGAGCTTGAAAAGTTTTTTTAGTAATGCACGCTTTTATTTGTAAACTGTAAAAATATTCTTCGAATTCGTCACTTTCATGAATTCGCCTATATCCATGAAATTACTGGCATTAAAACTAAAACTCAGCAGACTGTTAATAAGGCTTTAGCCCGCTGGAAAAGAATCAAAACTCCCAAATGAATTCCGCAATGAAACTGTTATGAATGGTTAGGAGCACGAGAACTTCTCAGCAGACTAAGAGTTCTCAATCCTTTTAGTCTGTATGCTCGACCCACAAATAGTTTAATCATCGGCTGCTGTCGGGTTGCGAGTGTATTTCACTATTCGACTTGGTTATACGTGGTATTCGCGATTTCCTTACAGTTTTTTTAATCTAACCTTTCAAAAATCACCCCATGTATGACTCGTGTGAGTTTGTTTCCTAAATACGCAATGAATCACTACCGTTTTATACTAGTGTTCACATAAAAATACATTATTTTTAATTAAATTCAACTTTCAGGTTCCATAAATTATAATACTTCTTTTATAATTAATACGAGCAGGAACGGGGAGAAAATACGAGTGTTGGTAACGCCTAGTAAGAAATAGTTCTTATGAAATATGATTACACTGAGCGCGCACGAAAGCGGTGCATTGCCCTTTGGTGTAATTTTCCGAACACTAATAAGCTTTGTTTGCGTATGAGGCGGAGGAATATACTGGAAATAGAACGTGAGTAGGACTAAAGGAAAGTTGAAAGTAACCGTGAATCAACTATACGGTCTCATTATTTATACGTTTGTGTTACTAGCTAAAGAGTTGAAGAGGGCGTGCTAATTACCTGAGATACATTTTTAGCACCGACGTGGAAAAGTGAAGTAGAGATACGGCAGCAAGTGAATGCAT
>NQII01007298.1:76440-96039 GCA_002778355.1 Clitarchus hookeri | reverse complement strand
TGGGTTGAAAACGTATGGTTAAAATCTATGGTGTGCCAGGACCCGGGCTAGCATCGGCATTTTATATCTACTGACAATCTTGGATGCAAAAGATTAGTCTGATGTTGTTGAATTGGATGTTCCTGAGCCTGTTACTGCTGAATGGAGTAAGAAGAATAAACATGCTGAAGCTATTATTATCAGTGGTTTAAGTGATGTGCACATCAGTTATGCAGAAGAAGCAGTGAATGCCAAGTCAATTTTGAAGAACTTGTCTTGTGTATAAGGGNAAGTCAATTTTGAAGAACTTGTCTTGTGTATAAGGGAGGAAAGGAGCTATTGGTAAGCTGATGATCAAACGAAAATTGCTGGAACTCAAATTGGAAGAAGGTGGTGATCTGATGAAACATCTCGAATACTTCGATAAACTGGCGAAAGAACTGCGTGCATCAGGTGAAAAGATCGTGGGCACAGAAATAGTGAGTTATTTATTGTTATCATTGCCAAAAAGTTATGATGTAATTACCAAGGTTTTCGATGTCATTAGTGAAAAGATGTTGACAATGGAATTTGTCCAGTCAAAGTTGTTACTTGAGTATACTATAAATGTAAATGAGAGGGAACGTGGTAATCAATCAGCTTAAACTGTAGAACCGTGTCAGGCAGTTAAGAATTTAAATTTAAAGTCATCTCAGTCTTGTGCACAGTCCAGTGGTTATGTGAAACGTGATGTTAAATGTTTTAATTGTAACAAGATGGGACATATTGCTAAATACTGCAAGAGTAATAATTCACAGAATCAGAAGAGGTGCTATAATTGTAATGGTATTGGTCACCTTAAAGCTAAATGTTATAAGAAAAACCAAGATAAGGGTAATCGTGGTGGAAATTTTGAAAATTCTCGTAATCAAGAGAATAAGAATTCTGCTGGTAAAGGTGTACATTTTATAAATGCTAGTATGGCTCAAGCTGGTTTCAATGTTGATGAGACGGTAAAGTCTCTGGGCTATTGTGCTGAAATGGAAATTGTTAAAGCAGAAATTAAATGGTACGTAGACTCTGGTGCAAATAATCATTGTGTAAATAGGAATTATTTGTTTTATAAGAATGTTAAATTTAATAAACCTGAACCAGTAGGTTGTGCAAAATATGGTGCGCAGATGCTTGCATATGAAGTTGGTATAATTCATTGTGTTTTTCAAATGGGTATAGATAAAGTAACTGTAAAATTTACGAATGTACATTATGTGCCTGAACTTAGAACAAATTTGTTATCTGTTAGAAAATTTGCTAAAGCTGGTACAGATGTTAGATTTTGTGGAAACGAAGTCGTATTTGTTCATGAGAAGGGTTATTCATTTTATGTGCATGTTGTGGATTCAAATGGAATGCATGAAATAATATGTACTGTTGCTAAATAAATTGGTGTAATGACGAGTTTATGTACTAGTAAAGTAAGCATGAACACGTGGCATAAAATGTACAGCCATCTTAATTATGATACTTTACAGAAAATGAATATGGTAACGTAGTTGATGGTTTTGATTGCATTGATGTGAATTGTAGCGTAAAATTTTGCAATATTTTTCTGAAAGCAAAACAACTAGAATTTCCTTTTAATGAAAAACGATTGAGGAGCAAGAGTGTGTTACAAATAGTGCATTCTGATGTCGCAGTAGAGAATAATCCTAAGGGATGGAATGGAGGAAACTATGTGGTGACTTTTATAGATGATTTTTCTCGTTTTAGTACTGTCTATGTCATTGAAAGGAAAAGTGATGTATTCATGGTGTTCAAAGAGTATAAGGCACGCATTGAGAATTTAACTGGTAGTCACATAAAGGTGTTACGATGTGATAATGCTTGAGAATATACGAGTAAAGAGATGAAGAAATTTTGTCAGGAGTCTGGTATTAAGATTCAGTACACCGAGGCGTATACCCCACAACATAATGGCGTGGCAGAGAGATATAATGATACTTTGATGAATACAGCTCGCTCTATGTTGAAAGAGAGTAAAGTGAAAAATGAGTTATGGAGTAAGGCAGTGTATTGTGCGAATTATTTGAGAAATAGGAGCCCAACTTCTGCAAATAAGGACAAAACACCATACGAGTTGTTTTATGGTAAGGTACCAGATGTGAAAAATTGACGAGTTTTTGGTTGTGAAACGTATGTAAAGATTCCAGAGAATTTACGCAGAGGAAAGCGGTCTGATAAGTCGTGGTGTGGAATTATGATAGGATATACGGACACTGTATAATATTTGGTCAGAGAAACGAAGGAGAATTTATGTGGCCAGAAATGTTGTGTTCAATGAGATGGTTAGTATTGATAGTAATGTTTCACGTGAAACGAAGACAATGGTTAGAATGGTATCTGAAGACGAAGAGGAAGATAAAGAAGTTTAAAAAAGAGCTAGTGATAATGAGGGGGTAGAAGAAGAAGTTCCAGAGACTAAGGATGGTGTGAGAATAAGTCAGAGGAATAGAAGACAATCTGTACGATTAGATTATTATGAGGTGAATGCTTGTCATGTAAATTTTGAGACCCCTCAGACGTATGAAGAGGCTTTGTCAGGATCGTATGCTAGTGAATGGAGTCAAGCTATTAATAAAGAACTGAATGTTATGAAAGAGAATTATGTCTGGTTGTTGTGCAAGAAACCTGAAGATGATACTATTGATGTGAAGTGGGTGTTTACGTTGAAGTATGAGAATGGAAATAAGATTTACAAGGCAAGGTTAGTTGCAAGAGGATTTAAGGAGCGATGACATTTTGATCTTGAGGAAACGTATGCTCCAGTGGCTAAGTTGATAACTATTAGGATGTTCTTGTCTGTTATGAATCAGAGGATATCATATGGAACAGTTGGATGTAAAGTTTGCATTTTTGAATGGTAAATTGAATCATGCTGTTTACATGGAGCCACCAAAGGGTCTTAGATGTAAGAAGGGACAAGTATGTAGCTTGAAGAAATCGTTGTATGGTCTGAAGACAGCACCTAATGCTTGGAATAAAGTGAGTCTTTGATGGTGAAGTTGAAGTTTAAGAAGTCATACTATGATAGTAGTCTTTATACAAGGAAAGAGAATGGAGTATATACTTATGTAGTGTTGTACGTTGATGATTTATTGATTGACTCTTCAAGGAAGTGTGATATTACTAAATTGTGTGATATCTTATCAGAAGTGTTGAAAATTAAGAGATTAGGTATGCCCAGGAAGTTTTTAGGTTACGAGATTCAGTGGGATAGTGAAAAAGTAGAGATGAAGCTAAGTCAGGAGCAGTATACGAGAATGGTTTTAAGAAAGTTTTATATGGAAGAGAGCNTGAAAAAGTAGAGATGAAGCTAAGTCAGGAGCAGTATACGAGAATGGTTTTAAGAAAGTTTTATATGGAAGAGAGCAATCCAATTGTTACTCCGATGGAAGTGAATTTTAAGATTGATGATGAGTACACAGGTGAGAAAAAGTGGCATGTACGAGAACTAGTAGGTAGTTTATTATATTTGGCGTGTGGTGTGCGAGGTCTATAATACAAACGACATTTAGACAACACAGATATAGTCCTCAAGCCAACTGAGAAAGTCTGGATGGTACTTAAGAGAGTGTTACGTTATTTAATTGTCACTGTAGGGTATGTTTGCACTATTTGTGTAAGGAGGAGTGTAAGTTTCTTTGTGGATATGCTGATTCAGATTTTACTTCAAAAGTAATTGTTCGTAAATCAATTAATGGTTTTATTTTTTAAAGTTTTTGATAACATAATTTGTTGGTCTACTAAGAAGCAAAGTAGTGTTAGTCGCTCGACAGCAGAGGCTGAATATGTGGCCTTAAGTCATGCAGTAACGGAAGGGGTTTGGCTAAAATATTTGCTTTCTGAATTTAACGTATCAGAGCCAAACTTAGTTATTTATGAAGATAATACTAGTTGTATTAATATTACTTAGAATGCAGACAACTCAAAGCTTACTAAGAATATTGATGCTCATCATCATTGCATTAAAGATAAAGTACAATATGCTACTGCTGTGTTACGATATGTTGATTCGATAGGAAATCCTGCAGATATTTTTTACGAAACTTGTTAAGAAAGATTTGTTTGTTAGCCATTTAAGAGCGTTATAAAATATTAATTTTTGGTTTTGTAATTTAAACAGGTTTGAGGAAGGGTGTTAACTGTTGTATGTTTTGTATTGTGATGTTGGCAAACTTGTTAACTTTAGTGGTGTATTTTTGTTCTCGGAGAGTATATAGTAGTTAGTAAGGTTTTGTTCAGTTGCGTTTTAATAATGAAGAGATGAGAAAGCAGTGGCAATTATTTATTACAAACCGAGCANTTAAACAGGTTTGAGGAAGGGTGTTAACTGTTGTATGTTTTGTATTGTGATGTTGGCAAACTTGTTAACTTTAGTGTTGTATTTTTGTTCTCGGAGAGTAAATAGTAGTTACTAAGGTTTTGTTCAGTTGCGTTTTAATAATGAAGAGATGAGAAAGCAGTGGCAATTATTTATTACAAACCGAGCAGAGAACGATTATCAAACAAATCATAGTAACTAGTTCATTCAGTATGTTGCTAAAATATTCATGAAATTTGCATGTTTTTATTCACGATACTTTATTTTGAGGTAAAATTGTTCCATATATGCCATTGTATTGTGCAAAATCCAACTGTAAAACCACTACATACATTTTACGAAAGAATTCTATAAAAAACGTTGCATCGTCAAAGAAGTTTTCAGTTTGGAACCCTACACAATTACGACACAAATTAAGAAAAAACAAATCTAAACGAACTGGAATACAGCCCTAGGCCTGTGATAAGAAATCTGGTGATCGCTTGCAGCTTGTTCGACGAGAGTAAAAGAATTATGGTTTTCTTTGTCTCGTTCAGTCTTCTTCACCTTGTAGTACCCATTAATAATGCACGATAAATAATAGATTGTCTGTAATAGTAAACCCTCTTATGTTATGTTTATAATTTTTTTAATTATCAAAGTGACAACATTTATAGATTATTACCATACAAGTGTGTTGAGTAGCGTGTAGATTGAGTCACTGTAATTCATAACAATCAGTAGATATTTTATTACGTAGGTACTTATAAATATATAGTAATTCTAATTCTTTATTTTTCTGATATCAAAATTAAGTTAAATCTTTAGTTATTTTAATCACGAAAAACGATCCATTCCTTTCGATTTTATTATTACCATGCCACTTAGAGTGTGTAAATTCGTGATTTACGTGCTACAACTGAAAACTAATAAAATTCTAAATACAAAATTACGTAAAAATAATTCAATGCAAATAGGAATACGCACAGAAAACCTGTGGTGACGTGTTTATTACGGATCATAATGTTTGATGCCTGCTTCACCAGTCCTGTAAGCATTATTTGTATGTAGCACGCCATCTACCGAGCTGATATATAAGTTTTAATACCTCTGCAGGCGACAACGCTACCTGGCGAATCGAGTGGTATACTATGTTTAGTAGACCTAAAAAGAGCAAATCTGTTGTGGTTATTTCCATTGATAATACAAAAATCGCGGGTAGTTTTCCGGGGGAACTTCGCCTTCTGGGTAGTTGTCCATTTCCTGCTTCTACCTGAGCACAGGAGAAAAAGCACCCCTCCAAGAGGGGAATAATAATTTATTTCGCCCGAAATGGCAACATAAAACATTACATTAACTTAGGGGTAAAATTTGAAGCAGGTAAAACAGTGCGGCCCTTCGCACTCACTTCTCTTGTGCTCTAGAAAGCAGTATACTGCAATTTATGCATAAAATCTTGGTTTTCTATCCTATTTAATTGAATAAAATAATGTATTTCAGTGTATTAGTCATTTTTAATTGTTTGTTATAATTTCTAAGTTTTTACCCCACAATTTTCCTGGTCTTCTTAGCCCTTCCCTTTATTGTAAATCTTACCTTACAATGAAAATACAATAATGCGACCATGAAATTAAGTATCAGTGTTAATTGTGCAATCATTACATACTATTAAATTTCAATGAAAATCTATTTTTTAGTACATTTACATCATCTAATATTTTGTACAGTGCCATAACAGAATTTCCCTATTACCAGTTATTATCATGTAAACAAAAAAGGATTTTGCCAGTAAAAAACTGCTGTAAAGCAATAATTTAATTATTTCTGTAATTATAATCATGACACACAAGCCTGAAGCAACTGCGGAACACCATTTTGGTTCAACGATCACATTGTAAACAACACTGGCATGACGTAACCTCAAACGTACCCTACATCAAAAACATACTCAGTAATTTTTCAAATATCACTAAAGGGATGAGATTGATCACCCATTGTACACACTTTCATATTTTTATAGCTACAAGGTAACTTCAAAGATCATTTGAAAAACTTAAGTTATTAGTACTTTTTAGCTGGTTTATTTCTCAACTGTACGTTCAAACATCGCTTAAAAACACACAGTTCGATAAATAACAGTATTAAAATGAATTCTGGATATCTTCGTTATGCATTTGCTGTACACATAAATTATTAAAATGCGGTACAGATGTTTATGAACAGTCACAAAACACAGTCACTCTTCTAAATTCAGTATGAGAAATATGCTTGTATATTTAACACAATAATGTAAAAAGAGGAAACTTTCATATAACACCGAAGATCTATTACTTCACCGGCACAAATCGTCAATTTTATTTTACAAACATCTCTAATAACTCACAAACTTGTGAAAAATATCCCGAGCGTGAGTATGCCATAATAAACTGTCCGAAATTTGAATTCCGGCTCATTTTCCATGTAAAACGAGCATAGTGTCCGGTATGTTAATGTATTTGATTACTATTGCAGTTGATTAAAGACGATACTTTGATTTTTATGGCAATTTTGCTCTTTGGCTATGGGTAAAGAATTTCCCCACTGAATCTTATGATTATTTGACTTGGCATGTTAAGCTAATTTTGATTTTTCTGTTTCTCCCTGTGTAGTGTTATTTTTTGTTCCTTGGCACGGATGGACAGTGGCCGGCCTGTTTCCCCTATGTACACACTGCCACACTGATAAGGAATTTGATAAATACATTCTGGTGAATGTTGTTGATCACTGGCGGGTTTTACTTTTCTTCGTATTGTTTTTATTGTTGTAGTAGGTTTGAAGGCTGTATTTCTGAACCAGTCTCCGTATTTTTTTCTGATAGTACTTTAACTAATCGTAATGTGGCACGCAGCTCGTTAAGGCCATATTTATATTTTAATATTGCATCCCCAGTTAGGCAGCCATATTTGTTACGATGCACTGCCAGGTATTGACAACTGGAAATTACCACTCGGTTAGCTCAGTGGTAGCAACAAGAGACTATGTATAAAAAAGACGCCAATAAAATACCAAATAATGTATTCAAGTTCCGATTTATTATTATTTACTTTGATTTATTAGAAAGATGCCACAGTTCACAAACAGTGTTCAGGTATGCAGAGTACGAACAGGGTTCACAGATAGACAGACAAAGTAGAGAACATCGCCACAGTCGTTGTTGGTTATTTACGATTGAACACTTTTCATCGTCGGAAGAAAAACAAAGGCAGCTACCTCCCACACTGGCTGAGGAATAATCTAGCAAGTCCAAGTTTGCTGGCGTGGGGATTATCTGCCACCCCTGACATGGCCTCGGTGAGTCGCTGCTGAGAGTCTACTGCTTCAGTCTTGAAGGGTCTACTGCTGGAGCACTGGGTATCGACTGCTACCTGGTCACCCACCTAAGTACTAACCACGCCCGAACATGTTTAACTTCGGTGATCAGACAATTACAATTTAAATATTTCTTTAATAAGTCTTACTTGACAGGATATGATACAACACTTAATTACACATTGACCATTCCAACCCACGGGGCTCCTGTGGCGGGTCTCACATTTTTCTACATCTCGGCACACTTTTCAGTGGCCTATTTTACTATGTGTGTTTTCTTAAAACATATTACATAATTAGGGCAACAAATAAACAAAAACCGTAGTACTCTTAATGACACTTAGAAACTAACAAGAATGGAATCTTAAAACTAGCTTATAATTAACACAATTTACATTCTGTTGGTAGCACTGGTTGGTGTCCTCAACGTTACACACGAATGTACCCAATTGACTAAATATTAATATATACACATAGCACTAAAAAAACAGGGCTTTTTGCCACTATCTACACTGTGTGATTCACTACTCTTCTTGATGACATCGGTGGGCTGCCCGTCAGGGAGGCAGGTACCCCGGAAAGTCCACAATGAGGTGGTGTAGGTAGGTGGCTGCCATGTCATGTATGCCGAGGCGTTTGACAGAGGGCAGTATGTGTTTTCTGGTTTTGTTGAAAAATCATGTGGCGTAGGTGTTGATGAGAGTGCATGGTGTGGTTTTGTGTGCTATGTTGTAATAAAAGGTGTTAGTTTTCCTGTAGTGGCCAAGTGTTGCGGGTAAGGTGGCATGGGGACATGGCCGGATCGGAGTCGCCGAGCGTGCCTCCACACAGAGCCAGTCGCAAACGATAGAGCTCGGAGAAGCCGCAGCTCCTCGCCCGCGTGCCAGTCGGCGATGACAACCTTGCACTGGGGAGCCAGTGCACGGTATATCTCGCCGTCCAAGCAGCTGCGCGAGCGCTGCCAACGACTCCGTGCTGTGTTGCGGAGAGACGTGAGGTTGCGGACCTCTTGGGGGAGGGGCTTCCCAAGAGGATGGAGTCGGGTGGTGGGAATGTGGAGGTGGGCAGCAATTCTGATGGTGTCAGTGAGGTGGGCCACATGTTGGTCGATCTCCAGTGTTGTTTTTGCCTGGGTTTGCAGGTCTAGATGCTCGTCTAGCACAGTTTTGTAGCCATGCCAGTTCGCCAACTTGTAGCTGAAGATGGGGGTGCTGGGTGCATGATAGATGTTTGTGGAAATTGATCCTAGCACTGGGAAGTGATCTGAGGTGAGCTCTGGAATCACCTCGAGTCCGCTGACCCTCGTCCAGGGCGTGCCCAGCGCGAAGTCGAGCACACTCGGGCGTCCAGTGCATGAATGAGCGTGATAGGTGTAGTCGTGAGGTGCATGGATGATAAGGGGGGAAGCTGCTACTAAAAGAGTGTAGGGCTTTTCCGCGGTAGTTGTTGACCTGGCATCCCCAGGTTGTGTGTCTGGCGTTAAAATCACCTACGATGAGGACTCGGCTGTCCAGTCTCCTCAGGCTGTTAAGGTCAGCGGTGGGGAATGGTACATTTGGTGGGATGTAGATAGGCACGGCCGTGAATGGCATGGGATTCGTGTGAAGGCGAACCGCCACAACTTCTACATGGTGTAGTTGCTGGGTCTGTCTTTGGTGGAAAGACAGGGTCCCCCTCACAACGATCGCCACACCTCCCTTTCTCTTGTCCAATCTGTCTGCATGCAGTACCCTGTATCCTGGGACATCGAAGAGCACATTCGGACTGAGCCAGGTTTCCACCAGGAAAACCAGGTCCGGTTTGTGAACTGAAATGAAGTGTGTGAGCTCCACTTGTTTATTGTGGATTGAGCTGGCGTTCCAGATCATGAATTTAAACATGTTGTGCGGAGAGAGCTGTGATAATATCGATTATCACGTCACATTGTTCCTCTGAGGTTTTTTCCTTTGTGAGCTTGTGGAGTGCGTTCATGAGGATGGGGACTTTGTTAGGTACTTGGATACCTTTCAGCAGTTGCAGAACCTCTGCAGCTGNCGGAGTGCGTTCATGAGGATGGGGACTTTGTTAGGTACTTGGATACCTTTCAGCAGTTGCAGAACCTCTGCAGCTGTTGCCAGAGGGTTGTCGCCATGTGAGCTGGTGTAAGGTGTGGTGTATTTGGGTTTCGGTGTCGATGTTGTGGCGGGTTGGGTGCGTGGTTGGGTGTGACGTGGTTGCATGTGTGGATTTTGCTGTTGTGGCTGGAAAAGCTGCGAGAAATTATTTCTGTGTTGTTGTGGGTGAGTGCGTGTAGGAGTGTTGGTGTGAGTGGTGTGTTGTGGTCCTCTCACTTGCTGCTGCTGCTTCCTCGCCAGGACCTCCTTCCTGACAGGGCAACCACCCAAACTGGTTGGGTGTGCGGTGTCCTCGTGACCACGTGCCTGGCAGTGCAGGCACGTCGCTGGCGTCTCCTCCGGCTTAGTGCAGGCTGGCGTCGGATGGTCCCCGGCACAGCGGGCACAGGGCTCCCTCATAAAACAGTAGTGCGAGCTGTGCCCGAACTGTTGACAGCGGATGACCGCTGCAGAGCCTGTTGTGCGCGGAAGTGCTCTGCTTGGACCCGCATATGGTCAATTGTTCTGATGGCCAGCGCTTCCTGTACTTGGGAGGTGCCCTCCAGGGTCACCAAGAAGAGGGGCTGGGTTTTGGTGGTGCCCCCGGGCAGCCGNCAGAGCCTGTTGTGCGCGGAAGTGCTCTGCTTGGACCCGCATATGGTCAATTGTTCTGATGGCCAGCGCTTCCTGTACTTGGGAGGTGCCCTCCAGGGTCACCAAGAAGAGGGGCTGGGTTTTGGTGGTGCCCCCGGGCAGCCGTCTGTCGAGTCGGGTGACAGCGGATGTGGCGATGTCCTTTTCTCTGATGAGGGCTAGGAGCTCGACAGTGTCGAAATCCGCTGGGAGTCCTTTTATGACCACTCTGGCATTTCGCTGGTCTCGGCGCGGGGCAGTGTACAGTTCGAAGCCATTGAGAAAGTGGACAAGGGCTTCGTGGTCCTCTGCAGTATGTGCATGCATCGTGATGTGATCCCTGTGGATGCTCACCTCTACTTTGCCCTTCATCATTGCAGTGATCTCGGCCTTGTGGCGGCGGAAGCCCTCTGCCAAGCTGGTCTTCACCGTGATGGCTGGCATCGTCTGCTACCGCTGCTGCTGGGTGTTGGGCCGAGTGGTGTGGGTGGCACCATGTGCTGGCTCGGTTGTTGTTGTGGTGGGTGCTGCTGGGTGGTGGTCCTGGTGGACTGGGTGGTTGTGCCATGTGCGGGGTCCCTTCCCTGCATGACCTGCTTCTTGGTTGGGCCATGTGTGGGGGACGATGTGCATCAAGATGAAGCATGGGCAGTGGCACCCCCATCGTCGTCGCGGAGAAGTGTCTCGAAAGGGTTGTGGGTCGCGAGCAGGGGTGGGGTGGTCGCTGCTGTTCTAGTGAGGGGGCACTTCCTCTCCTGGTGGTAGGTGTCCATCTCTTCTTCCTCCTCGTCACTGGAGAATGCAGTGGGGGCTGGTGTTTTGTTGTATTTTGGGACGTACTCCCGGAAGAAGTTCTCACCGACGATGTCTGGTATGTCATCAGCTGTAAACTCTCTTGGCTGAAAGCTGTTGTTGTGGTTGATGAGTTGCGGGTGGTTTAATGCTGGGATATTCTCCACCCTGTGGACATGTACCCTTGACATGACCGGGGCGTCGTGGTAAGTGTCTGCAGTCCCCACTGTCAAATAGCCACCATAGTGGAGGTACACTCTCTCATCAGAGATGAGTTGTTGCCTCGCTGAGCAATATATTTCGAATATTTCTCCCTTTTGAATGGGAACCCTACTATTATATGTGGTGCTGTCTACTCTAGATATGGTGGTGGGCGAAATTACAATTGGTTTAATAAGTCCANCACCCTACTATTATATGTGGTGCTGTCTACTCTAGATATGGTGGTGGGCGAAATTACAATTGGTTTAATAAGTCCAGACGGAAATGTAAACTCATCTCGTCCAATGTGCGCATTATTGGGAGGTGATTCTAAAAAATTTTCACTCATAAGTCATGCTTTTTAAACATACAAATATAGAAATCACTAATAAAATTTTTGGTAGTTATTTACAGAAACGAAAAAAGAAATGTCACACACNAAACATACAAATATAGAAATCACTAATAAAATTTTTGGTAGTTATTTACAGAAACGAAAAAAGAAATGTCACACACCAATATGGCGGTGAGCGTCAGCGCACCTCGCCAGCGATCCGAACGATACGTGCACTCTCGTTCACGTTCTATATATATCGAAAGGCAGTATTTACGAGATGGGTAGGTCCGAGATTTGAAAGGAGTCGGGTCCGGATTTATATCCAGCTCTGCGGACTTACATCTAGGTTCCGTGTCCGCCGGACCTGTATGGGTCCGACTCCTCAGCCGTGCGGACGGCACGTATGGTGGACGAGAATGAATCCGACTGAGGCGGACTGCAATTGTTTTGTTTGACGTAGGAGTTATATCGTGACCAGCAAGTAGTTTACTATTATATGTCACTGTTTGTTTTTTATGAAATAAAATAACAGAAATTAAGGGGAAATAAACTTTATTTTTATTATAAAATCACAGTGGGTTTCGTTAGCCAAAGAATCAGTCTTGATAGTACTAAAAAAAAAACCTCTGTAGGCTTACTTAGGAAAAAATAACTAACTTCTTTGGTAACTTAACTAATAGTTATTATGGTAATAATCAAACTATAAAAGAATCAACATTGAAATAATTATTAGGTATCCAAGTACCAATCAACTTAACAATCAGTTTTTTGTAAATGTAAAAAAAAAATACCAAATGTTCAACTTCATTATTTTAAATTGTGAGCGAGAAATATTATTTTGGAGGATTTTTCAGGCTTCAGTCTGCTCCGTCGATCATTTATTATTTGGCCCATCTTGCAAAAAATTCTTTCACACGGCACGGAGGTGGCGGTGATACACAGTCGTTTCAGCATCAGTTTATAGAGTCGCGGATAAATATCCTTTCTTTGTTTCCACCAGATAAGAGGATCTTCAGTCCTGGCAAGCAATACTTCATTTAGGTATTTATCTACTTCTATAATGCTCGATGCAGTAGGATTTCGTGGTGCAATCAAATTCTTAACTTTTTCGTCAAATTTTTCCCAAAGCAAAAACTGAGATTTATGTTGATCCGAGTGAGACTTTTCGTTGATTCTATTTACATCTTCGTTGTTTCTATTTGCATCTTGGTCAGTATTTAACTTGATTTTTGCACACATCTGCTTCAGGTCAGCTATAGCCTTTTCTGAATTTCTGGGCGATAGGCCATGGGATTTGATCCTTGGATCTAGCAGCGTCGCTTGAGCAATTAATTCGTGGGTTTCGACGTCACCAAACCTTGCATGAATCTCACGCTTAATGGTGTCGCATAGTTCTTTTATACAACTTATGGTTTGTTGTGCTATGCATTCATTTAAATTGTCAACCATGGCAGAAACATAAATGGGTACTTTTGATAGAGAAACGTGTTTCTCTGAGCAAAGAGGCTCGGTAACAATTTTGAAAATGTGTAATATTTCTGCACATTTGGCAATAATTTCCCACTCCTCAGCAGACAAATTATTTAACGCTGGGTGTTCAATGGCTAGAGTAGTTATTATTGCATTTTTTACTGAATGAAATCTGATAAGCATATCATGTGTGGAATTCCAGCGAGTCACACAGTCCTGCTTTAGTTTTAATACTGGTAGGTTTAATTTTTTTTTTTTATTATCCTCTAGCTTTGATAAGGCATATGAACTTCGCTTGAAATATTCTACAATATTTTTAACTTTTGCAATAATTGATTTAATTTCTTGCTGTTGCAAACCACTATTAACTGCCAAATTTAAGGAGTGTGCCATGCACCTCACTTGCCGCCAACCTAGGTTTCTTAGAGCTTTTAACTTACNTGCCGCCAACCTAGGTTTCTTACAGCTTTTAACATATTGCTGGCATTGTCACTGACCATGGCAGTTACATTATGTTGTAAATTCCATTCAGACACTAAATCTTTTAACATATTAGATATATTGTCAGCTGTGTGTCGGTCTTGATAGTGAATGCAATCCAAAAGAACATTTTGCAATGTAGTATTTTCATCAATAAAATGAGCTGTGATGGCATAGAAGTGATTCTGGTTGTTCTGAGAAGTCCATCCATCAGCTGTTAAACATACAGCTGTGCCCGGCTTAAACAAAGCTTGAATTTGTTCCTTTAATTCGTTGTGAATGGCTGGCAACAAACTGCAAGATATTGTTTTCCTTGTTGGTATCTTATATGTTGGACAAAGTAAATGAATTAGATTTCGGAACTCAGGATCTTCTACAATTTTAAATGGATGGTACTCTTTTACAATCATTCTAAGTAATTGACTATCAATTTGTTTGGAACGATGAATCGGTAAGGGTCTTGTATTAGTCGTATAATTTGTAATTAAATTTGATGAATGATGCACTGCTTGGGGTTCCTGGGGTGCTGTAGAGGGCTGTACCGCTGCTGAGGTGGACGGTTCTGCTGAATAGGTGTTAGTATTATCGGCATTAGTACTGCTAGTGGTAATTACCTCAGTCGTAGGTAAGTTTATTTCAAGTCTTTCACGGTGTAGAGGAATATTGTTATGTTTTCTCTTCATATGTCAAACAAGATTTCCCGTCCCATTACTTGGATTGTAAGCAAGATGTAAAGAGCAATATCGACATTTAGCTTTTTTTTCTAGACTTGTGAAATGATTCCACACTTCACTATTCTTTGGCGGGGGCATAGTGAAAATCTAAAACAAAATAAGCCATTCTTAAAACAGGCAATATGCACGCACACATTTGACAAATTTAAGTAAAAAGTTTATCAGAGAAAAATATATATAATTTAGAGATGGGTCGATTTGGTTCTTTGTTTCCAATTTATACCGGTTCTTGAGGTTTGACTCGGAACCAGTTTTAGGTTAACAACTACTCGGTTCTTATTTCTTCACAGCAATGGCAAAACTCTGTCGTTACAAAAATAACTACCGTATTTACTCGTGTATAGCGCACCCTTTTTTCCCCAAAATAAAGGAAAACATTCCTGCGGTGCGCGCTATACACGAAAAAAAAAATTAAGAAAAATCAGTACCGTCACTGCATAAAAGAAGCAAAAAAATAAAAAATAAAAAGGAAGCCGGCCGCTTACAGCAGATGTTTACGGTCTTTTAAAGAATTGTAGGTTACCTTACAGCACACCATAATGTTTTGGCTTTTAACACCGCCAGTTATTTAATTTTATTATTTTCCAAACATATCACAATCACCACATATTAATGTAAAAAAATAATAATTTGTTACATATTTACTAACCTTAAATAAATGCAATACAACAAGTTTATCTTTATACATTAAATCTTATCTTCACACATTGTTATTGTTGAATTCTTACATAGGTTAAATAAAACATTTAATGAATTTTACCTACATTGGTTTAATGAAGTTGCAAGCAAAAGGCAAGTATTCAAAATAGAACCGAATACTGGAACCGATATTTAAATTGTAGAATCGGTACCGGAACAGAAATTTTTTGTTATTGGACCCATCCCTAAAATAATGATAAATGCTATAAAACACATTAAATATTTGAAACAGTCTATTTCTATTTAGCACGTAAAACACACTTTAAAATCAAACCATAAAATACACCAGAACTAGACAAACAAAACCATAATACCGCATTTTAATTACCCATATGCAATAATGCACATTTGATAGTTATTGTAATTATTTACGACATACTGATTAAGAAATATGTTTCCAGTAATAAACTTACCTTCAGACGGAACTATAACACAATCGCACAGTAAATAACAATTTAAAACACACCAAAACACACATTCCAAATGACGGTCGGAGCTGTAATGATAAAAGTTTGAGAGAAAACAAAAAAAAAAAGCGCTTGAAGTACGAACCACTCCGATCCACCTGCTCCGGTCCGTTTTGTTTCCAGTACCGGCAGAGCGCGTTTTGTTCACTCCCATTCCTACATTCCACTCCGCAGGCACAGAGCGCGCGCCCGTGGATACGTTTCCGACTTGCACTCGGATGTACATCCATCAGTACCGTTATTGATACGGGTCCGCGGACACGTATCCATCCGGACCTACCCATCTCTAGTATTTACAAACAGACAATGTTTATAATAAATGGCGGTAAAATAGCCGCACAGTTTTACACAGTTCTTCACTCTCCTACCTTAAGAAAAGTGTCACATCCATTTGTGTGGCTGGAGAACAGTCTGGCGTACCATAATTACATTACTTCGCGGCCGAAATAACTCCCGGAACACGAAATCACTGCGAACTCGCAAGACCAAACTTAACCATCAGACGAGAACCGGTGTGTTCAGGGTGGTATGGCCGTTGTCTGCTACCCGGCGATATGCACACGAGTATTAATGCTGCGGGCCTACCCTTCTCCCCCTTGGTAAATAAGGGAATGGCAGCCAACATCTGCCAGCAGCGCCATCCAAACTGCATCGTAGCTCGCTTAACTGTGCTGTCAGTTAAAGATAATCAAACTTTTAGAACAAAACCTGATGACGCAGTCGGAAAGTTTCTAATGTAATGTTGACGCTTAAGAAAAAAATTAAGATTTCGAAAAAGCAAACGTATGTCCGATCAGAGGCGGATTATCCGTAAGGCAAACTAGGCACGTGCCTAGGGACGCGCACGGAATTTTTAAACAAAGAAAAATTAATTGTCAGCAAGTATGCACCTACTTACACAATACAAAATATTATTTATTTCTATAGAGATGTAGAGCTTCCGAAGCGTGCTCTGCCTTCTTGATCATTCCTACATCGCCTGATTTCATAATAGAAGTTGGTAAGATACAACTGCAATGTTGCGCGTCCGTCGCGTCGATCGCGAGCATCGGATGTTGCTAGATTGCTTGACCGATGGTTTGTGCGGGGGCGGGGGAGGAAGCGGCCGGCGCCGAACGAGTGACACAACTTTCAGCTTTGTTGTCGTCGGTTACGCGCACTTCTGTTGTTTACGTTCTTGCTGAGGTATTTGTGTGTAATTAGTCCATTACGTTTTAGTTCATTACTTAAAGAATGAGTGAATTGAAGAAAAAAACCTAGTGGTGAAGCAAATAAAAAGAAGACTAAGGAAAAAGAAGAAAAAACATCAAAATGTTATAAAGCACACGAAAAATATCGACACATTTTTTTCAAAATTAAAAAGTGATGATTTGGAATTTTCTAACACAATTCACAGTGCATCTGCTACCGACCCTATTCAATGCGAAATTCCTACTAGTTCTAAACAACCACAAGATTTGTCCGTGCCAACGCTGCCTACTCCGTCAGCAGTGAAAGTTGCGAGGCAGTCGCAAAATAGGCTGGTTATCGTGGATTGCGACCCAGTCAAGTGGGATATCAATAACGAAACACAAGAACATATTGCACGGAATGGCTTTAATCAAAATATAAACGCAGATTTTTCATTAGGTAAGAGAATATATGAAGATAAAATCTCACGTTTTTTTGACAAAAACAATGTTTGAACGAAAGTTATTAAATAGAGAAAAACGTCCAAGGAAATGGCTTATTTACTCTCCAAGCACAGGAAAAGTTTATTGTAGACCTTGTTTATTATTCGGTGGTGGAACTAGTTTTGGAAAACAAGATGTTGGTTTTAATGATTGGAAGAACGCATCAATTAGATTAGAAAGCCACGAAAACTCATGTGAAGATAAAACATGTGTTTTGACCTTGCAACGTAGATCTAACATTGTGGGTCTTGTTGATCAAGAGCTCGCCGCTAAATTTCTAGAAGAGTTAACTTATCGGCGTGAAGTTTTGAAACGAGTGGTTGCGACTGTTATGTCTTTAGCATCGCATGGTTTACCTTTTAGGGGACATGACGAAAACTTGGCTCTCTTCATAACGGAAATTATTTAATGACGCTGGAACTCGTAGGGAGTTTGATCCGTTTTTAAATAAACATATTGCCCAATATGGCGGCAAGGGAAAGGAATGTACCAATTACTTAAGTTCTACAATATGTGACGAATTTATTGAATTAATGGCAAACAAAACTTTAACACAAATAAAAAATGAAATCAAGATATCAAAATATTATTCAATAATAGTGGATTCAACACCAGATATTTCCCACATTGACCAATTAACTTTCGTGATCCGATATATTCAAGCCAATGGTACACCCGTCGAACGTTTTCTTAAGTTTATCGCAAATGTCGGTCACAAATCACAAGACATTACAGATGCTATTATTGAAACATTAGACATGTTTGAAATTAATATATTAGACTGTAGAGGCCAGTCGTATGATAATGCCGCAAATATATCAGGCATTTACAATGGATTACAGGCCAAAATAAAAGAAATATGTCCCCCTCAACAGTCGTCGGACAGCTTGAGCTTGTTCTCGTGGGGAGGGGCTGCAGAAGGCAAAGGGTTATAGAATAACTGATTAGGTTAGGAAGCAGTACCTGCCTTCTTAATTCTCTACCTTGCACCGCTTTTATGGGTAAAGGGCATGGGCGATGTACTACTAGTCCACCAAACGAAGTAGGAGCAGGCGACAAGTTCCCTGGCTAAAGTGTAACCAGAAGAGGTTAGGCGACTCACAATCAGTCCTGTCACTCCAACCGGCAAACAATGCGGTGGATGGAGTGGGTTATCTCTGACCTGGGTGTCTAGCCGCTTCGTCGCGTGTACTCCTAGTGGTTGTGGCTCTACCTTACAATGTCCCGGCGTACTTGGTTCAAGGTATACTGTGTACCGTATAAGAAGGCCACATTATTGACAGTTGACAACCGCCGCGTCTTTTCGTTTATGTATCCATTCGCCATCAACTGGTGTGTCAAGTATAGGCTTTGATGCGGCGAGTCCGCGCGTCCAGGAGGTGCTGCTGCGTGTGGCAATTGGTGAACTTCTTGGGTGGCGCTGCATTNTAGGCTTTGATGCGGCGAGTCAGCGCGTCCAGGAGGTGCTGCTGCGTGTGGCAATTGGTGAACTTCTTGGGTGGCGCTGCATTCGTAAACGGAGCTTGATGGACGTGTGTAGGGTTGTTCGCCTATCCCTCACAAGATGGCAGCACATGGTTGGAGAGTCTGGAAACTTGAAAAGGGTTTCTATTTTTTTGTTACATTTGGATACGGATCGTTTTATTGTGCATCTCATTTTGAACACCTATACATTACTATTTTATCACGAAGTTTTGTTTCTAAAACTAAAAACTGCTGTTTTATGACCATGTAAAATAAAATGTATTAATTAATCTACAAACTCTTTCTTATCCGCGAATTTTCTGCTTGTCTGATGTGCGCCGGCACTGCTCTCAGAATAGCCAACGTAATATTAATTTCTGTTCGTTCGTGCATCAGCTGATACAGGATTTTGTAAATGGCACGTTGTTTGTTGTTAATACATTAAGTTGCCACTCACTGACTGTCAGAATGTGGCCTTCTTATATGAAATGAACTATATGAGTGGTCATCGAATGGACTGTGTTGTTTAACGTACGTGTGCCTGGTTAAGGATAGCTCACAGTCCTCCTTTAGTTTCGGCAATCTAGGTCAAACCAAAGTGTCCAGCTACTCCTTGGTGTGTTGACGTCTACAGGGTTTGAGGTTAAGAAAAATCATCCTAGAAAAAGTAAACAAAGGTTAAATTAAGAAACGTGTTTATTCCTTGCAGGGATATACACTGTGACCCGTACTATCTCCTAGCTATCGAATTGTTGCTATAACCAGCAGAAGTAACTACGTTAACCAGGTGAAGGGGACCTGGGGAAAAACTAACAAGAGCAGACGAGCTAAATAACTATTAGAACTGAACCATAACTGTCTATACTGTTCGACCTGAAGGGTATCGGGCA
>NQII01007298.1:0-71554 GCA_002778355.1 Clitarchus hookeri | reverse complement strand
GGGGGGGGGAAGAATGGAATATATTTCCAGAGGAGCCCTTTCCTTTGTCTCTCTCTTTCTTTCTTTCTTTCTCCCTCTTAAATTGTAACTTATTTACTATTATATTTTTTATAGTTTATCTACTATTATTTTGAATTCAAGAAGAAATGATAAATGGTTGTGTTAAAAATAATATAACTAGAACCAAAGTTAAAATTAACATTATAATTTGAAGAAGTTTTTTTTTGTTTTAATTAAAAAGAAGAAATGTTTTCATTTGCTTTCTCAAAAGTATATTGTAAACTTCATTTATAAGTAGTAGATTTAATGTACAATATAAATACATATTATTACTAGTAGATTAGATACAGAGAGATCTCTTAGATTTAATATTATTTAGATACCTATCAAATTGCATTTGTGTTCTCACAAAAGATCTCATTTAAAGTTGATTTGTTTAATTAAAAATGTGGTAACATATTTAGCTCTATTGTTTTGTATTTAAGAAGTTCGAAATTAATTTGTTATCATACAATTGTTATTTTAGTTTGCAAGTTTAAGTAAATACCCACCTAAATTTGGTTTTTGCTTAGATAAATAAGAATAAAAGATTATTAAAAGCGTCTGTATGTACCTAATGAGTAACATCAAGACTATTCCCCAATTAAAACTTTTTTATTAAAATATAAATACCTAAATTAAAAAAAATTATAAATTTTCGCAGTTTATTGTTATTTCATAAATCTTTTTATTTTTCATTGCCAAATATATTCACAACATATTCACATAATTTCTAGTAAATGCGAAATTCACGAATGCGAATGCGAATATTTGTTACATCACTAGTTCCTACACACTGAAAGTGATAAGATCAAAGTACACAGACCACCAAACAATGAAAATTCAGTGAACTGAGTATACCTGCATTATATTACTCTAGAAATAATGTCAATAGGGCTTTCCTTTAATATTCAGGGCAGTACTGTTGCTGTGCTGGTGCATCAGTGCACTATTATGGTGCCCATCTATAATCCTGGTTGTCTGTGTGGCTGCATGCATGTCACTTTCCTTTACCTGACTCCTTCCCGCCTTAAGTTATTTTGTCCACCTTCCATCCTGTGCATGCAAATAATACATCCAGTCTGTTGAAGTTCACTTTAATAGTGCATTTGTGCCTTCTGCAATACCACTTGCCGCTGTACTTTTTGTGATATCTCCTGAAACTGGTAAGTCATGATGTGGTGTGCAAAATTTAAGTAATTTTTATAGTGTTTGCTTTGAGGCCTGTGGTTGCATGGTGTCTTTTTAAAAAAATTTTTGTTTGCAGTTTGAAATGATAATATTGTACGACTTAAGCTGTTTCATGACAATCACTGGCATGAAGATATGTTAACTGTTTTTAATATTTTGTGTAGCCACTTCAATGTGTTTTGTCAGTATTTTTTGAACGTGTGTAGTAACTGTTAAGGGTGCAGTGGTTGGCACCCATGAAATAACAGTATGCAGTATGATTGCATCAACAAGTGTAGATCCTTTGCATCACTCATAGAAAAATTGATAAATAAAGATGTAACATGTCGCAATATTAAATACATGAACGTCAGTATCCGGCGGTAGAAGTGATAGGGCACGGAAAAGGAGAAAATTTTGACCACTTTTTTTTTCTTCCCAACGCCAACTGGTCAAGAACTGTAATTATAACTAGAAAGATGCCGAGTGTGCAGAGAACAAGATGCTGCACGATCAAATTGTTCATGGTGTCCAAGACGAGGCTGTCCAAGAAGCCTTGTTATGGATAGACAACCTCACATTGGAAAAGGCAGCAGCACATTGAAAGCTTGTGAGCAGAGCAAACAGGTGCACTTCATACACAATATAAGTAGTGATAACGGGTACGAAACATCTATAATAACAGAGGTTAAAATAGTTTACAATGAACAGAAACTAAGGTGAGTAAAAGACACTGATAGTGGGGGAGGCTTCAAATGTGGGCAATGTCAGTCAGTTCACGAACCCAAGGCATGCCCAGTATATGGGAAGGAATGTGCGAAGTGCGATGTCTCCAATCTCTTTGCAAGGTCACATAGGGTATGAAAGATTCAAGTGGTGGAACATGTTCAATCAGATACTTCACAAAAAAGTCTTTATTGTGACAGTGACAGCATAGCACTGCATCCCATTGTCGCTATGAAAGTGACATTGAAAGCTGTGTGACATACCTTATGAATGGCAAGCAAAACTAACCATTGAAGAGGTAAGTACAGCAGTGAAACTAGATACAGGTGACTCAGGTTAGTGTATTACCGTTTTGTATATTCCCGCAGGAAATTTTAAGTTTCCTGCCCAAATTTTTCCTGATTGCAAAATTCCATTCAAGCACACCCCTATTAATGACAGAAAGCGAAGTGCACTAAATCTTGAGATATTGCAAATATTAGTTCAATTACTAATGAAGCTTTACGTGATATATTGTGTTAAAACTATGGTTTTTAAACTTTAGAATAATAGGCCGCTCTCTCAACGTTTTCTCTCTAACCACACCCCGCAACCCCTGCACTGGCCCTATGCGCTGTGTATATATAGGACTCGCAGTCTTCAGTTCGAGGTTGTCTCCTGACAGTCTAGTTGCAGAACGCCACATTGCCTGAGAACCTATTGACACAGCTGCATCCTTTGCAGAATGTCACTCTGCCCGAGAGTCAACAGACTTCAAGTCGTCACTGCCATTCGCAGCACTGCTGACAGTCTTACTCTGCACGACACTGCCTCGCTGCCCGCCAGCACGCCAAAACCTGCCGTGCTTCCAGCTACCTTGCAGCTTACCCGCAGTTGACTCGAGTTCGAGTAATGCTGACTTGGAGTCGCCCTCACCCCCCGCGCTGCTGCGTCTTCCGAGACTAGGCCAATTACTGGTTGGCAACCTAGGATCGGCCCTTCAGGCCCTAGTCAGGATACAGGCTGGCTTATGTGTGTTTACTGAGCTCTCAATAAACAGACATAAATCTGACTTGGTTGAATTATCTCTTCCAGCACTCTATTCTTTCAATTTGCTCCTGCTATCTCCTGTTTTGTCACCAATCCTAGTAACACTCTTGCAGGGATAGTCACAAGCCAGAACCTCGTTCGCTACCTCACCATTTGGGAACTGTCTCGGCGTGTAGCTTGGAAAGCCCTACTTCATGGGCAACACCAGAGCAGTTGTCGCTTTGGACTATTGCCCCTCCAGTACGCGCCTGAGTCCGCCAGCGACGTCTTGCTTGCCAGATCACTTGCTGGAGAACAATAGGCCAACTCCTGACAAGGAGTCCCATTTCTACGTGATGCTTGGGTCCACCAGCAACGTCCCGCTCACCAAGTAGCCATGAGAACAGATGCCCCTACACCTGATACTGTGACCCTCAGTTTGCTACTTGGGTCTGCCAGAGATGTCCTGCTCGCCAAGCCACTAGACTGAAGGCCAGTAGTCCAGGCTACCTACCCTATCCAACAGGCAGCACCTTACTCTCCAACAGGTCGTGCCTACCCCTTTTTGGCCACCCACTATCTGCCTATCTGATGTTACCCACCCCCCCTCTTATGCCACACCATAGGGCCGGGTGGGGTAAAGCAGCCAAGTAGGGACTATCGTTGGCTGTAGTCCTGGAGAGTAGATTTTCAGGTGCCAGTCAGGTATACTACACCTGGAAGGAAGAAGAGGCCGCTCGCCAGAGGGGGTCAGCTACCAGTTCGTCCAAGCCATCGCATAGTCTCCTTTGGCACGTGCCTTGTGCAGTTTCTCCACTGTCACCAACACCGCCGAACAAGCTGCCTACCTTCGCTTGGCCCACTAACGTCACTAGGGTGGTCAGACCACTTAACGTCACACCTACCTATATCCCTACCAGGGTACCCACTCGCCCATCACTCACAAGCACGCCCCCTAAGGCACAATGCTCTATAATAGAAGTGGCCAAACCCAGCAACGTGGGCCCCACATAAAACCTCATACGAGTGGCGACCACTGCTTTACCGTCGCCCAGGCGTGGGAGGAGAGGGGTAGAAGAGCCTTGGCACCGTCCACCAGCCGCCAGACCCACTATGAATGCGCATATCAGATCAACCCCGCATAATCAGCCAACTGTGAACTGCTCAGCTCTACACATAGTTTTGTATTATGTTAATATAGGTTATGTTATCTTAGATTAATGGATAACTTAAACTTCACATTTACGTTATAGATGATCTGCTCAGGGTACAATTTTGATCAGCATTCGGTACATGTATGCTTCGTCCGATCAGCTTTAGGTACCACAAAATCATATTTCAAAATTCTTTAAAAATTTCTTAATTATTACAGATTGTTTGTTCACAGTTCAAAACATGCATGTGCCTTGTCTGTTGGTGGACAAAAATTAATAATAAGTGAAACATCGCTTAAGCAATCTGTGTTTGGTTCTGTCACATGTGAATTTGTTGTAAATACAAACTGGCGAAACAAACAAAATGATTGGTGTTTTATGTAAATGAAGAAATATGTTGAGGTGGCAGCAAAAACCAGATAAAAACAAAAACTGACAGGTTTTTTTAACGGACTGATAATTATATTTTTAAGGAGCTTACTTCTATATTTTATGCTTACAGTGTGTTTTTATTTTTCTCAATATATAATACGTGTAACACTTGTCTATTTTAAAGGAGTGTAAACTATAAAATAAGTCGTGTATTGTAATTACTAACAGGCTATTTAACAAAGTTCTACAATTTGTAAAGGAACCATATCATATTTCTTTCCACTATCTTACACTGACTCTCTTTTAATTTCATCACAGTGGCACTCACCTTGACCATGCAGCTCCCGAAAGCTGGTAGGACTTGTGGGGGTGATGGGGTGTGCACTGTTATACCTCTCAGAGATCTCCAGCCAACTTTCCAGTCGCTGAATGAGTCTGCAATAACAAATGCATGTCCTTATTAGCAAACAACACCTGAAGTCACAAATCAAAATATGTAGGAATTACCAAGTATATTTCTAGCACTACTTAACACTTTTGGGGTGCCATAAAAGACAAAAGCTAGAGCATAAATTCACCAATGCACTGAATTAGTGCATGTGTGTGTGTGTATGTGGACACACACCCACGTATTGGTGTTAGGCAATGGATTCTAGAAAAAATACTACAATATTCATAATCCAATCATTTCTGTTAGACCTGTAGCAAAACGACAAACTGAACAGGGAGTACGGCAACTGTCATTATAAAGGTTCTCAGTAATTTACAACTTTGTGGCAACAAGCAGAATTACTAGATCAGGGTTGCTACACATTTTAAAATACAAAATTCCCAGACTTTTCCAAGCTTTCTAGTCTCCATGAAAATTTTTACAGACCATTACAATTCTGATCATACTCGTTCTTGGTAGTGTGAGGTAAAAAGAGAGTAACTTATTGTGCAGTTTTACGCAGTATATGCACACAATTATTTGCTGATTTGTAATTGCTATCTCTCTATGCTGATAGAAATGGGAGATCTTCCTATAAACTGGTCATATCATCAGGATAACATAGGTTAGACAACTACGAGGGGTTTATTCATTTTTCTCTATACTTAGTATATCTGCAACTATCCAAGCAGCCTTGTTTTAACAAAAGGCAGCGAGTTCTTTTTTTGTTTTACTACACGAACAAACTATTAATCATACTTAATCATAGATATCTCATATAATATCTCATTTGTACTACAAACAAACATATATACAATATTAAGAACTTTTTAAAAAAAGACAAAATTTACTTAACGAAAACCTAAATTTCAAAATACAGTTTCAGAAATTACACAATTATTCTGGACATAAGTATTTATTTCAGTAAAACTATAGTATATATTGAAAATGCTAATTGCTAACTGAGTTATTAAAGTAACGTGGGAAATGGAAACATGTGAAACCGTATAACAATAAAATTAATGTGATATATCACAGAATCCAAAACTTAGCATTTTCAGTGGTTGGAAATTGAAGATACTTCATCTTCTAACAACTGTGCTTCCTGCTAAGTCTCTTCTAAGATTCTCTCTCTTTTTTCTTGTAATGCTTTGACCATTTCTGCTGATCTTTTTTCATGCCTAGCAAGGTCATCTTAATTTTCTTTCTTCTTTCTCTGTTCCAACGCTTCATGGCAACTAGACCTTGCATTCCGAGCATAGTGTTGCCATTGCTGTGTAGCACCACATCGCTTACTCCCTAAAGACACTATTCTAGGGATGGGTCGGTTCCAATTTATACCGGTTCTTGAGGTTTGACTCGGAACCGGTTTTAGGCTAACAACAACTACACGGTAGGTCCCATTTGTAAAATTCTTACATTGCCACTCTGAACTTGGCACACTGTTCCCTCGCTCCAGCAGGACAGAACAAAGGAAGCAAAGCGGACATGCAACATGTAAACACTGCCACCTCCTAAAGTCTGTTCATTCCAAATAGACTATAACACCCGGACTTTCGTACAGTGTCAGTCGGTCTATGTGGACAACCTTAAGCTTTGCCCGAGAGTCTTGACAGTAAATCCAAAAGATCGAATCATTGATCTTCTTTAGAACCCAATAAGGGTCTTCCCAACATTTCTGTAGCTTTGGGCAGTACCCTTTTTGGCTCTGTGGGTTGTACAGCCACACCAGTTGTCCTTGAAATACCTCACCTGACATTCTCCTTGTCATACTGTGTCATCATCCTGTCACTATTTCTTCTGAGGTGTTGTAGAGCAATATCATGAATGCCAACCAGTTTGTGACTTAGTTCGTTGGCATAATCTGGGGCAGCAGCTTCCTCTTCTGTCGGTTTGTCAAACAGCAAGTCACTAGGGAGGCATAGCTCTCTTCCAAACAGCATCCGAGTGCCAAGTGGTAAGCAAGAAGAAACAATAGCACCTTTAAATCACAGTTCTTTTGGTTATCTGCCACAAAGAACAGGTACTGCTCAAGAGTGCAGTTCAGTAACTCGATCCTTACATCTGACTTAAGGGTGTAAGGCTGTAGTCCTAGTCTTTTTCATCCCCAGAATCTTTGTTACATCTTGGAATACAGCAGCTTCAAAATTTCTTCCCTGATCGGAATGGAGTTTTAGTGGCATCCCAAACCTTGAGAAGAAATGCTGTGCTTCTTGGTCTGGGAGTGAAATTACCTTAAGCCAGTTAGGAAAGTAATCTCTGGCACAAGCGGAGTTCTGTACTGTAGAAAGAATCATGATTATATAGAACAAATATGACTGTACCAAAACTGTAATACAGTCGAACCTCTTTAATTCAAACCTTAAGGGACCATAACTTTGGCACTTTGTAATAACAAGGTTTGTACAAGCAAAAATTTAAAAAAAGAAGAAAAAACTTTATGTATATTTAAACAAAGAATTTAAGATATCTCAAGAATTGTTTAATAAAAATTATAATTTTGCATAACATATTATATGTTCACTGCTATCAAAAAAATTACTATAAATACAAACTCCTGCCACTACCGGTAATTGTTTACTTTTAGCGCAAATGGCCTTGGAGAATTCCCACGTAGCCAGAAAAACTTTTAACATACATTGGGATATCGTTTTTCCCTACCATATTGAAAACGTGCCACTCATTGATTACCAGTAACATTATTTTTTATGTGAGTTTAGATAGATAAAATTAATTAACTAGGAATAAGTAAAGCATGCATTTTTCCCAGATTCCAATTCCAAGTTTGATTCCTCATTTTCGATTCTTGATTCCCGATTCTGAGTATTTCTATTATTAAAAATAAGCATTTGTAATGTAATACTTAACGTGTAAAAAAATCCTTTCACACAATAGTAACATTTATTTTTTTGTAAATTTTGAGTAGTGACAACATTGGTATTGAATCGTAAGTACTTCTGTGTCTAAACTTGAGATGTCAACGGAAATTTTTTTTTGGATTAAAACAACTTCTTAGCTTAAAAATAAAGTTGATTTTTAAAAAAATTTCCATATTGTGATTTTTAAGGGTGTTGCAAGTAAAATTACACAGGAAAACATCTTTGTAATAAGACTGAAGGGACCTATTTTTAATGTGTTTATGCTAAAGTCAAATCCGAATGAAAATATTGTAATATATTGCTGCATTAGCACAAAATGTACAGGTTATTATTTTTAAATTTAAGTCACTATATAAAATTTTACTTTGAGAAAAAAAAAAAAAACCATCACTTGCTGGGTTTTTCTCTTGGTTTCTACGTTATGTTTGGGGTGTGTATCTTGGTTGGTTGAACATTTTCAAGTTTTCTTCAACATTTTGTCCCATCTTGCCAGCTGTACGCAATTTTCCTTTTATTTAGCACATGCATTTTTAACCTGCACCAGATAAAAAAAATATGTTTATTACGTTGGTTGGGACGTGTTGAGAGGTTGTGGTTTTACTTGTAAAATTACTATAATTTTATTTATTTTCAACTTGCCACAGCTTATTCAGATAGATGCTTATTTCACATACATATAGAAAGCCATCTGCGTAAAGAAACCCTAATACTATGTTAAATACGTGAATGGAACACATCACGATAAAAGCTGTCGACAATGTGGAAAAATGTAAACCAGTCATTGATGTGAACGACTGCATACACACGCCAATAATGAAGCTGATGTTGTGGCACCGAAACTTGTCTGCCGGCGCTAGTGTCGTAGAGAAATGCTAGCAATTTTGTTTAAAGTGCTGCATGCCCGCACATCTTTGAATCTTTGATACACACAAAAAAAGTTTAATCCATTTTGCGTTAATAGAAACACCGCAATTCCAAAGTGAAATAAATACAATTAAATGAGATGTGTCAACTACAAGCGTACGTAATTTATTATTATTACACATTGCCATTTGTTATGAGAATTTCACAATTACCAATGTAATTCATTTCTGTAAACGTTAGTAAAAAATACTTTATTATGTGTTTGGCTGAGACCAAGTTTATTTACATTTTGTTGTATAGCGTATTTCGCGGAATCGAAGAATTGAATAGGCCTATCCCTTTAAATAACCCTTCTAAGCATAGAAAATCAGAGAATAAATGCAACAAATTCGAATTTTCATAGTTGTATTTGAAGTTCACAAGATGGCTGCCACATTTTCTTAGTTATGAATACTGCCGCTTGTTTCAATTACATCTTCCATTGTAGCAACTCAGTAATATGTCATCTTTGGTCGTTGTGTGTTTACGTTCTTCATTGCGCTGTTAGAATGTTATTATCAGGTTTTTATTTTTGTTTTGTTGTGAAATTCGTATTTAATTTGTTAATACGTGTAATTATTGCCACACGGGATTAAAATCATTTTGTAATACATATTAACCGTATTTCGTATTAAACTAATAGCTTAAGATTATAAATCCTATATCGGTTCTCGGGACAGTAAAAACTCTTAGTAAAAATGAGAATTTCATAATAAACGCGAATGTATTAACGAGGTTCGACTGTATACCGATTACCTTTCTCTGTGACCGGCCAGACCATCTACTGCCATCCTCTTGAATGGGGATCCAACATTGTATTTGTGGAGGTGACCTTCGCCCCTTCCTTGCGATGCAGGTGTCGCACATTTGACACCACTTACCGTATTTTATCGCATATAAGTCGCACATTTTATATAAAAAATTTTATTGAAAACTTGGGGTGCGACTTATAAGTGAGAAAAATTCCTCCAGCCCCGCACTAACTTTTCATTTACTCCGAATTCATGGCCTGCGGCTCGATTTCGTAACTCTTCAGCAAACAAAATCATTCATTTTTAAACCTGCGGTGTAGGTACATCGCTTTTCCATCAAGAAACTGTCGCACTTCTTCACTGCCACAACATCAAAACAACACTACGTGCATCGCAAAGACGATATAAGAGAAAGACGTGTAAGTCACGGCTAACATTTGGTACTCAAGAACCAACGCTAATGTGCTGCTATCTCTTACACTCCACAGAAAGCTTTCGAAAATAATAGATTGTCAGTTATTGAGAAAGAATCAATTGCTTTTGATTCTTTTAAAAATTTTTTTTCTGTTAAGAATTGCGAAGGGGATTACGTAACGGAAATATTCAAATGCCTTTCTATATTTTGCACGTTTATTTAAAACTTACAGAGATAAACTGCAGAAATAATGGTTAGGTTTTTGCTTTTAACATAAATCGTTAGAAATACTTGAAACATATAAAAAGAAAACTCAATAAAATTTTTGTCGTAAAAATATCACTTCAAATTAAATTACATGTTTATAAGTTATTTCTTTTTTCCAATAAATATATAAACTCCGGCAGTCAAGGCTGCATCTCGAGCGCTATATCAGAACATTCCAGACGAACTACGTCCAACAAACTTGCAGCGCATTGTGTTTGCGCTGTACGCTTGGCAACACCGCTTGCTTGCAAGGACACAGCTGCCAGACGACCTTCGCCAAGGTCGCGTGCATCAGCCACGCGTGCCGCAGGCCGTGTTGTACAGGATTTACGATGAGCGCGACCTATAAACGATAAATATTTTTTTTTTGACATCTTTTGAAAATAATGGTGCGACCTATATGCGATAAAATACGGTATCACCCCAACAATGAAGCCAATAGAATCTCAGTCTAGATCTGTCGAACCTAGGAGACCATGTAGGTCATTCTGTCATCATTGTGAAGTGCCAACTGGCTGCTGCATTACACAGTTCCTTCAACACTAGTAATTGTGATAATGCAAAAGAATATGGGAGCACTCTGAGGGAAGACACATACACATTTGCGCGAAAAGAAATAGTAGATATTTGGAAAACATGAAGACACCTACACAGCCATTATTTTAGTATGCTTGTAATCAAATATATATNGAAATAGTAGATATTTGGAAAACATGAAGACACCTACACAGCCATTATTTTAGTATGCTTGTAATCAAATATATATATGTAACATACGTATCTCGTTCTGATTCAGTGACGTGAATATCAGTTTGGATGAAGGCTTACAAATGATTNATATATATGTAACATACGTATCTCGTTCTGATTCAGTGACGTGAATATCAGTTTGGATGAAGGCTTACAAATGATTGTGACAGAAATTATTTATATTCCTATTTGATATTTCTGTTTAAATCCATACATCCATCCATACAAGTGACGGCGTCTGCCCTTAAAATTAACGTTGGAATCCAAGAACATTTTTAAGGATTGACTACAAACCTAATTTTACTCAGTTATCAGCTGTCTTGTCATAGGCTTGCTTTATCAAGGATTGTTAAGTTTTTTTTTAAATTTTATTTGTTGGGTTTTGCCTTTTTGTTAAGCTCCAAGAGTATGTTAGGTTGGTTGTGTAAACTGTTTGATTTTTTATTCGAGTATTAGAAGTTTTGTTTTGACAGATAGCATTTGAACATAGGCAGTGTTTTGGATTTTATTTTGATTTCCCTAGTTTTTCAAAATTTTTATTTATGAGTCGATTTAATAGCCAAATGGCTGAAGTCAGGTTTGGTTTGTTTTGGTTTGGTTTGGCTCTACTAAGTTCTGGCAGATGCGCAGGGAATAAATCAAAGCAGTCCAAATGATAACAAGAATTTAAGACATATTTTGCCTGGAAAAGTTGAAGCTAAAGCGACGAGATGATTCAAGTACCTACGAGTCAATAGAGTATCCGAGGCTAATAATTGTTGAGGTACAATAGAATTTTTAGACGATCAGAACTTTTATGAGTTGTAAGGTGTCAAGGTAATTATTGTTTGAGCAGATTTATTTTTTTTCTTAATTGTTCGCAGCCTAAATTAATTGATGTACGAGTCGTTTGTAGTAAATTGTTTTCCAACATAAAGTATTGTTATTATTTTCATTTGAATGACAGTAACAAGATTAATTTTTTTTTTGGAAGATTGTAAAACGTGTGATTTCTATTTTGGAACACACTGGTGTAAAAAGTACTTTAGAACTAAAAATGTTTGTTAGTTAATTTTTTTTTTAAATAGTTAAAATGGCCTAAAAGTGTGGATTTGCCAGCTGCAGTCTAACAGTTTACACTTTCTTTTGTTTAGCTACTCATGATCACTCTAATGTTTGGATTTATTGATTATTTTAGTTTTAGTAACCTACAGTTAATATTGGCCAGAAGTGCTCAGTAATAGTGTTTTCCTACAATAGATCTTGATAATCTCTGAGAAGAAAATTTTTCCGGTAGACTTTTTTTTTTNCTCAGTAATAGTGTTTTCCTACAATAGATCTTGATAATCTCTGAGAAGAAAATTTTTCCGGTAGACTTTTTTTTTTGTTAGTGCTATACCAAGTATGATCCGAGTTACATTTACTAAAGATTAGAATCGTTAAGTAGCCCAGNTTTTTTTTTTGTTAGTGCTATACCAAGTATGATCCGAGTTACATTTACTAAAGATTAGAATCGTTAAGTAGCCCAGTGGTAAATGCCCAAATTACCTTTTTTTTTATAATTTTTTTTAAACCCTTCTTCTCTTTCTTTCCTTTGCTACTTTCTTTATTTCCTCCCCTTTTTCCTCTCCAACCCACCATCTATACTTCACCACCTTCCACCTATTATCCTTCCCCAATCCCATTGTTACAATATTACAACAGTAACAAGCTTGTTCATCGCAGACTTCAGGATTGCCAATAGTTGATGGTACAACTGCTAATTGTGAAGAAGAAACATATAGTAAAATCAAACTACCAATTTTATGTGATCAAACGCATGATTTGCAACTTATATGTTCTGAGGAGTCATTACTAAATTCCATCACTATCTTCCTCCATCTACTATACCTCATTATTTACAACATCTAAACTCCTTATCCTCCTAACCCTTTACCAGCCTGTAGATGCTAATAGCACACAATGCAGCGGCATCTTGTCCCCACCTCCACATTTAAAGTGAGTGACACCAACCAAAAAAGTTGTTGCCTGGTCTTCCATTGAAAAATTTGTACTTTGTAGGGAAACNAAGTTGTTGCCTGGTCTTCCATTGAAAAATTTGTACTTTGTAGGGAAACAGATAAAATTCACACACACTTTTTCTGGTACCACATCCTGTTGCATTTCCCACATGTCACAGTTTTGTTGCCTGATTGGTAGTTGTGTATGTTTGCTAGTTTCATAAACATGCTGTCTTGACAAATATTTTTTGTTTTGAGGATATATACTGAAAAATGCAGACTCTTCNCAGATAAAATTCACACACACTTTTTCTGGTACCACTTCCTGTTGCATTTCCCACATGTCACAGTTTTGTTGCCTGAATGGTAGTTGTGTATGTTCGCTAGTTTCATAAACATGCTGTCTTGACAAATATTTTTTGTTTTGAGGATATATACTGAAAAATGCAGACTCTTCTTAAGAACCATGCAAATAGTGAACTTGTTTTCACTCATTACGAGAACTTTACCCAATGCTGTCAGATCTGGTAATACTAGTGAAGCTTAACTGTACATAAAATTAAATTTTTTTTAAAAGCAATAGGAAATGAAAGACCAGAGGTAAAGAAAGTTTCTCACTTGTAAGCATTGTGTCTAAAGTGAGTCATGATCTCCTCTTTGAAGATAGGAGGTGGCGTGATTATCAACTTTGTCTGGGCCTGGACAAGCTTCAGGACCGCCATCTCGTTGTACATCCGCGAATTCTCCTTTCCTTGCTGTGAGCCCTTTTGTTTCTCATAGCCAGCCTCATTAAAGTATGGCTCACTCACAAGGATTAACCCTGTTGGGCAAAAAACAAAAACCAATATTATTTTCACATTATTTTACATCACCATGAAACAGATAGTTTTACAATAATGCATAACTTATTCTCCAACCGTAAAAATGCAGTTTTAACCATTATTGCCAAACATGGAAATTACATTACAAGACATTCTTTTTCTTAAAGTATCATCAAAACTATGCTCTGGTAATAAACTGATACTACTTTTCATAATACAGATCATTAATATTACTAACCACATTATAAAAGGGCAAACATAACATGTCAAAATCATGGTAGCTAGTGTTGTACAGTGAACTTTTAAAATAAACAAGTTTGTAAAAACTAGTACACATTTTGTGAACCATTAAAGAAATTCACTAATTTTTTTTTACTACGAACTTAAACTTTTATAAGTTATTTTACTAAACAAACATTTTATTGAACGGACTTCATTAATTTCATGTCGCTTTTTAAAACATTCTCAAACACCTTCCTGATTGTTTAGCAATTTCTAATTCTGCATGCTGAGAACATATAAACTGGGGATACTTTTCCAGTCACTGGCTGCTAGACAATCCTAGTGTAACAAGGTCAAGAGAACTGATAGCTACCTCTTATCTCTATTGGCAGATATAAAATGTTATCATACATTTTAAATTCTGAAAAATATTGTTCTTAAAAATTAATAATGTAATAATTTCAAGCGCTGCTGTAGAATGCATGCCCAGAATAAGTAGCAACATTTTCCCCTGCACTAGTGGTTGGTTATAATACATGCATTTTGTATATGTTCTCCACTCCAAAGTGGGACAATATTAACTGTTTTAAAGTTGTGATTTTGCCTAAACATTCCTTAATCTTCAGTCGATAACCATCTGTGTGGAATTTTTGTTTACACGAAATACGAAAATATTAAGGTTTTAAGTTTGTGTGTAAATATGCCTACTTTTTGGCCCCAGCTATTTACATATTACTTAATGATATAATCCCTAAATATATAATCTAGTTTAAGGCCATTTCCCATTTTTTTGTTGTATTTACTTTGTTGCTAGGTATAGCATTTGCAAGCAAGATAAAACAATGTTCAGAAATATAACCAAATAATGTTGAATGTATAAAAAATAATCAATTTCTTTATTGTTCTTTGTTTAGCAATGTTGTTGTGTTGTAATTATAACCTCTTTGGAATTAACTTTGTATACAATATTTCTTAAAAATTATAAGCTGTTTGAAATAATTTGTAGAAACTAACTAATGAAGAAGTTCAAATACTTTCAATAAATTTGTTTGATATCACTTAAATCGGTTTTAATAAACACAGATTTCTGCAAAAATCACCCTTATGTGGAGTGCATGACACAAGCTTCGGTATAGGGCCTTTGTTATCGCTTATGCTAGTACACTCAAACACGCACTGCAATATTACCTTTCGACTGAAAATTTATAAAGTTGATAGACAAACATATGCTTACACGCGAAAACTTTGTGGGCATAAAGTGTTCTCGCGAAATAGCACTCATTATTGTCAGGAAACTTAATGATGCACATTTTTTTTTTAGCAATCAGAGTAATTTCCAAGACTTTAGGAATACACAATTTAAACACAGTGGTGTATTATTACTAGAGACATTTGTTTGTGGTGAACATTTTTGATAGATTTCGTCAATATTTTTAGTTGATTTCGGTGTATTTTTCGTCAATTTTAAATTAATTTCATTACAAATTTTGCTAAAATTTGGCGGACAAAAAAAATGGTTTGGTAATATCACAAAAAAAAATTGTATCTATTTGGTTTAAAAAACGCTAGCGCTCACACATATTTCATATTGCAACAAATTTTGGCTACTTTGGTGATGGCACAAAAATAAAATGGCAAACACTTAATCAGAAAATGCAAGAACCGTCATTAATTCCATATTGCTTGGCTTAAGGTTTGTCCTTCTGTCAATCATTATATTTCCTAACATTGAGAAACTCCTTTTAGTGTCTACATTGCTGACTGGAATCCATACTAAACAAAAGCTCATACAAGATAGGTATTTTTTTCATTGCATCACATATTTCATGGTTTTTTAAAGACAATTTTATAATATTTCTTGGATCAAAGAGTTTACCAAGACATTCAATGAATTCCCTACCACTGTCAGACTCAATTAAATCATTTAATTTTTGAGACTCCTCTCACTGACCAATTTTAACTGTAAAGTAAAATATGTGACTGACTTTGTTTGGAAAGCATTAATGTTTTCTGGAACAAAAAACTCCATCTTTTGGCAATTCAAACATTTTTTCAGGTCACTACATAGTGAGGAGAGAGTTTCTGCCACTGGTGCACTAGAATTTTCCAAATGCTCAAGTAATTTACAGCTTTTATAACAGTGCTCTACCAGAGCAATCACATTTGTATACTACCAACAAGATTACATTAATTATTCAATGAAAAGTGAAAAGGGACCAAATGCAAACAAAATGAGTTTGTCACCAAGATCAGTTTATTTCCGAAACATAGCGATATCGCTTCAGTGGCGATGTTTTCGAAACATTGATTGTGTCGACTTTTTAATCTGACTACATATTGAATCGATTTATCGAACTAGCGTCTTGAACATGTGGATTCACAATGGAAATGTACCTATTTTGACGTGTAAAGCTGCGTGCGTGTATAGGACCACCAGAAATATTTGATGAAAAATTAGGGAGAATTATTATTTCACGTATAGGCCGCACTGAATTTTTGTATTCGTATAAATATTGTTAAGTCACGATTCCGTACAAACATGGCGTCTATCAATGCGCACTTGTGACGCGGTGGCGGGCGTGTGAACTACATATATTTGTCTTGTACAGCAGCGAAATGTTCTCATGTACGGCATCTATCACTGAACTCCAACATGTTTACATTTTACATGTCCGGGATGGTTATTTTGTTTATGAATGCGAGTGAACAAATTATTGCACTGAAAAGCTATTAATTTTTTTTTTACTTCCTTAGAAACTAGGTTAAAATATTAAATGTGTGATCTACATACGCCGAAATACTGTTTTTTTTGCACATTTTTTGTGTTTTTTGTTGTTTTTCGCGAGGTATGTTATTTTTCGCAAGAAACTGTGTATTTCGTGTTTATTTCGCGGTTTTGCGCGCCGCGAAAAACAGGTGTCTATAATTATTACACATACACCACAGTTTTCATTAAAATAATACCCACCACATGCCCAAACTAACAAAGCTGCCAACCATATTGGCCACTTGTGGTTGCCCTTTAGTTGTGATGTCATTAGCTTGGCTAGAAGAGGTTGTGAGACCTTGAAATCTCGGTGGTAACTATACAAACACCCTTGCAAATCCATAGATATGACTAACGTCAACACTGTTACAAAACATGGAAGCCAGATCTAATGTTGATCTTCAAGGTATCACAACAAAATGGAAAATGCAAAATTTTTGTGAATTTGGACGATGCAAATGTCTTGTTCGTGTAATAAAAACATGTTATGAATATAAAACTATTTTACTCGAATATAAGACCTTTCCCCCTCAAATATTTCACTTTCCCTCTCAAACACTGGACTTTTGCCCTAGAAAATCAACCTTTTTTCCTCAAATATAGGGCGTTCTTCCTTGAATGTGGGATTTTCCTCCTCAAATACTTATTTGAATATGGTCAAAACTCAAAATTATGACCAATCACCATTACCAGGAAAATGGCACGTACTTTGGAGAAGTCATTTGATTTTGAACCAATTCTAACCCACACCCGTCCCCTATACGCAAAAATTGCCTTAAAATTTTACGTAAGCAGTTTTTGCACGATTTCAGCAGCAAAATTACACATCACATTTGTTAAATACTGTTTGCATTCGGCATGGTGTTGGTTAGGTGTAAGCAGTAGGCCTGCCTAACCTGTGTTTCAATTACTTTTACGTTATTTTTCCTAATGCTATGTTTTATTCAAACCTAAATTAATAACTGGTTAACTGCACATTCTTTTCATTATATCTCATACGGAATAAGACAGGATAGCATACGCCCGCATGTAGCTTGCTTTGTGCTTAACCATATAAGTTTTTTTGTAAAGAGACGTGAATTTTGTGATTTGAAAACAAAATAGTGTCATGGAGAGGGTGTTTTTCCATGAATGCACCTTCTATAACCAAATAATTATCTGTTGGCAATTAATAAAAATAAATACCATTTATTTACAAAAAAAAATTTCAGCCCCACCCCCACCAGCGCTTGAAGTTCAGGATCTCGCACAACCCTAACATTTAATGTAATAATTGCCTTGTAAGAGAAGAATTGAGTTGCCCCGCATGAACCCACCCAATATATTTAACGAAAGAAAAAAAACTTTTTTGTGAGTAGTAGGTGAACAAACATTTCTGAGTCGGTACTCGTTAGTGCAAACCAGCACATTCACATGCCAAAGTCCCTTAACCAGTTTTGTGTCATGGAAGAAAGCATACAAATAATGATGCCACTATTGCTGTTCAAGTTATTAATATGTATAAATAAATATATAAATATGTTAATATATTATAGTGTTGCAGGAAACCCACAAATCTCACAAAAATCCCTAAAAATCCAAAACAAAAACACTTTTGAATTCAGAATTATGAGAAATCACAAAAACCAAAATATAATACAAAAAAATTTTTTTTCCAGGAAATATTTAATTAAAACTCATGGGGGTTCATGAAAAATCACTTAACATCTAAAAAACTCTTTATGTATAAAAATTTCCCCAAAATTTGAGAAATATTTTAAAGATAAGACCTTAATATATAAATAAATGTTCGAAAGTTACAAAAACAATGTAGTCGTCAATATTACCTCTTTACAAGTCACAAGAATCTTTAAAAATCGCAAAGAAATCTTTCAAAAAAAAAAAAAAAAAAAATTCTTTTAAATTGCTAAAAAAAATCTTTGGGATTCATAAAAAAATCTTTGACAATTGATAGAACATCTTTTACGATTGCGTAGAAATTTTTTTACAATCATGAGGAACTCTTCAGAAATCATTACAAATCTTCGAAAATCACTGAAAATATCAGAAAATCGCAAAAAAAAATCTTTGTAAATTCCTAACATTTTTTGAAAATCACAAGAAAATAACGGAAAATCTTTCAAAATAACCAAAATCATTACAAATCATTTTAACTTGGAATAAAATCACCAAAAGTAAAAAATAAAAAGTTAGTGTACACATTTTAACCTAGTTGTTGCCCCCTCGTCTGATACAGGATTTTGTGTATGTGACGTTAATTTGACATTGCCACACACTGGCAGTAAAAAAATAGAATTCTTATATGAATATATTATTTGTTTACCTGACCTACATTTACAGTATGTAGACCTAAAGTAAACATTTCCCCCCTCCAGTCTCTACCCCAGAAAATCGGAAGTTTACTCTATTTTTAATTAAAAGTCTGATTTCCTTGAGAGAATCTACTGAAAATGGACTTTGATTTCACTAAAAATTAGCCGGTGCTCTATGTGTAAATTGTTTTTTTGGTGATGGGAGGAGTCATATGTACCTTTGTGCAGTATCATTTATTTTGGAAAACAGCTGCCTATTGAATAAAAGAAATATTTCATTTAGAAAAATAAATTTTTGCACCAGAAAGGATAAAACAAGAGAGACTAAAAAAGAAAAAAAAAAACTTTTACCATGATTGTTGGGGTGTCTAATTCAGTATGTCACGATTATAAGAAGTCAATGATTTTACAAAGTAATTCTCTGGCACCATGACTTATTGTAAAATCAGGATTCTACTCTATTTTATAAATGCATGCGAGGGAAAAAATATATGGGCAAATAAGGCAATTCAAAGCTTGTAGTTCTCATATCAAAATGGTATTAACATTATCTAATTTTAGTAATTGATGTTTCCTATAAGCAGCATCATAATACGAGGCATTAAACTACAACCTCTGTAAGTCCTCTAACCCTGTTCTAAGCCTGTTCCACTCTTTTCTAACTACTTTTTTTCATTTGCAGGGTTCTTATCAACTGGACATTTCCACTTACACTTAGACATCATACAAAAGAAGATGAGATGGCTAACCTTGAATGGAGACAATGACTTGCAGCAAGTTGGAGGTGGAGGTCCACACCTCAGTTCCTTTGCCACTCCAGGTGCCGAGCAGGCTGACGCACACTTTGCCATCCTCATACAGATTCGGATTAAGGCGGTCACTGCAGTAGCTGATGTAATGGCATAGCGGTGGAGCTTTTGGATAATCTGCAGACAATTGAAAATCGAAGAAGAACAGCCCGTCTTCATACGGCGTGTTCTCTGGCCCACGCACCATCACACTGTACAAATCCTGCAAAACACAGCACAAGAGAATTGTCATAAGACAAATCTTTACACGCGAGTTGTCACTGGCTAAGATCAGAACATGTACGTAGTTTGAACTAATCAACTGTTATTCCACGAGGGGCCGGTTTCACAATGTCTGATTTTAAATATCGTATGGCTTCATAGAAATTGGTAATTAATTTATTAGTTTGAAGGAAATAATTTACAGCCAGCTAAAATATTTTTCTTAGAGTAACTACATGTAATATTTCAGCGTAATTTCCTAAGATGCATTTTCAGTAAGCACATTATTACATGCAGTGACATTTGTTTTTCTATTTATGAGAAAAATGAGGATCTAGCGTTGAGGAAGTTTACATGACCTATCCTAAGCAAATGTCCCAACTTACAATCACATCAGCCTTTATTATTTCAAAGATTATATAATAGCTACTAAGGCATAGAATTAAAAAAAAAAAATGTCGGGAAATTTTAAAGTGCGTATGATGACAGGAGAAGTCTTACGTGTAATGGCGAAAACACATCAGAAAATGTGTATTGAAATAACTTCACATTTCAAGTACACCTAATGTGTAATCATCAGGAGAATAGTTCCAAAAAGTGTCATTCCTGTGTTGGAATCATACGTCATATTAAAAACTCAAACATTTACTTGAATTTGTATTAGTGCATTTGTCTTGTTTTCAATAGCACAAAGTAGAACATTTACAAAATGATCTCTTGTGGTTCCCAGAAATAAGGTCATTATGGGGAGGTCATTATGAATATAGTATAGGGAAATTGTGGACCAATTTTGACCAACCCCCAACAACTATACATCAAAATTTGTATTTTTTTGCCTAAAGACTGTGTTTAATTGTCTCCAGAGTGAAAATTATACTTTTTTATTTAAATATAAATTTATTTTTATACACAGACATCTTCTGAAAAAAATAATACTCGAGAGGCACATATTTAGACTCCACTTGTCTCCCAAAATGTTAAAAACTTTGAGTGGCATAATATTTTACCAAGCGTTTAAGTACATATTCAATCGTCTCTGGCATAAAATCAACATGGCTTTCGCAACGAATATTAATTTAATTCAAATTCAATAGTCAGACGTCTTCTGAATAAAATGATAAAAAGACGTGTGTACTTGACCTCCCCATGTCGTCATAAATGTTTAAATATTGCATGGCAACTAGGCGCACAGTCCATTTTCATTGGCTTCTAGCAGAAAAATTTAAGGATTTGTAACAGAAATATTTATTTCAATAAACAGAGATCTTCTGAATAAACTGACATCCTGGAAGAGTACATATGAAAACTCTTTGTCTCCAAATAATGTGTGTGTGTAAGCACCGAGCATCAGTAACTCACTGCAAGTGCCAAGTTTGAGTTGTAGAATTAATCACATTCCATACAAATGGCAAGGTGAACCGGCACAACGTGCGGATAGGGGGTCAGAGCCTCCACGTCAAACCACCGAACACGAGCTCGCTTCCTCCAAAGTGAACGTGTTTGGCGCTGTATCCAAAGACACTGTTTTCGGCCCTTTCTATTTTCACGAGCCCACTGTTACTGGAATCCCGTATTTGGACATGCTTACAGAGTGATTGTTTCCTCAGTTAGAAGAGGCGGCGGGGAACTTCATTTCCCAGCAGGATGATGCGCCACCCCATTGGCACCTAGTTGTTCACGAATACCCGAACGAGACGTTGCCGCAACGCTGGACTGGTCGACGAGCAGCTGGTGGCCAGGCTCTTAATCACTAGCCCCCAAGAAGCCCAGATCTTACCCCGTGCGCGTTTTTTTTATGGGGGGTACATAAAGGATAAAGTGCTTCGTCTACCATTGCTGGCTAACATTAGCGACGTCAAAACAAGAATTACGGACACCATCCAAACCGTAACACCGGACATGCTGACAAGAGTGTGGAACGAGTTTGATTATCGTGTAGATGTCGTTCGGGCCGCTTGTGGTCGTCACATTGAATATTTATGAAGATATGGGTAAACAAATTTCACGGTTCCACGGTTCATTTGATTCGTCAACCAAGGTTGTAAGTTATTTGGTTTTGATATCATAGACCTTCAAAGTTGGGGTATTCTTTTATACTCATCCTGTACACTCAAGTCAATAATTGAATCTGTGTGCTTTTTCTTGTGATTTGACGTCTTTAGTTTCTTTGTGCTCCCTTTCGTTTGTCTGTAGTAGTAATTTCAAATGCACGACGAGATTTCAAGTTTCGAGAGGTACAGAAAGAAACCGTTTTTGAAGGGTTACAAATGAAAAACAAAAAAATACGGCACATTAAAGCATGGAATACAATCAAGATAGTTTAAAAAAGGGATGTTTCACACGTGAAATTATCCTCAGATCATGGAGCAACTGCAAATAAATGGTTAATAAAAACTTAATTATTCCTTAACAACGTATTTAAATAACAAATAACTGAACTTGTAAGCACTTAGTTATGATTTTATAGTGTACTAAAGAAAGATCAAAAACAAAAATACACAATAATTAGCAAAATTTATTAAGGATACTACCCCCTTAAGGGGATTACTTAGCATATATGAACCTTCAAAATTTTGCATTTAGATATATAAAGTGAACGCGTCCAACTAATAATATAACAAATAGGTCACCGTAACAATTTTGTTACTTTAATATAATTAAATGCAATAAATATTAATATATAAAAGAGGATAACATTGGTCATTAGGAGAAAATATTAACTCTTCATATGTTCAGTACATAGTTTTCAACAAACTAGCAGTTCTCTTCTGACAGTGACATGAGAAACAAAGAAAATATTATGAAAAAACCACGTGAGGCAATGTTAATAACCATAAGAACAGATATTGGCAATGGTATAAGAGCACCTGTATCAGTATCATAGGAAGTGGTGCTGTAACAACTAGGGATGGGACAATTCCACAATCTTGATTCCGATTCTCGATTCTTATTACAAACTCGATACTCAATAATTTTCGATACTCGATACCCATAGTGGCATGAACTACATTTTTAATGCTCTCACAAATCCAGCAAAAGTTGTTTTGCAGAAGTAATACTACCCTAATTCATAAAAACACAGGACTTGAGTCTTGGGTCCAGAAGAGTTGAGAAGTAACTTATATAACCTCCAAAGGCATGGTTGTTTAAACCAACAGCCTAAAGATGTTATTAAGAACAACTTATTTAGTAAATTTATGATTAAAAATTTATTTTAAAATAAAAACTAAATTCTAGAAATTAAGCTAAGTTTAATTATTATTTATTCTAATGTTTTTGTCCAGCATTCCTTCATCGGCTGAGCCATGCTCAATCCCAAGGTTATAACTGCCACAACTTATTATTTGCGCAATTTTTTGCCAACAATTACTTGCAGAGCCATTTGCAAACCCTTACAATACTAACCAAACTCGAAACCGATAGTTTCCAATAATAATCACGTTGTTAAAATATCGGGTCTTGCATCTATAACCATAGATTAAATTCAGTTTACAATAACAAGGTCATAGATCATTCAATATAATGTCAGAGATTGTGTGATTCGTTCTCATTGTCACCAACCTACGAATGCAGTAATCATGTACGAAGAATAAGAACAAAAGATACTTTATAACTGTCTCCAACCTACAAAAGCAGTAAATAATTGATGTGCGCAATCTTTGGCAAATGTATCATCTGTTTTGAACGGACATTACGGGAAAACAAACTATTGGTGATCGTTTAATGCGGTCAGCAATTAGCATTGTTTATATGGGAGTTTTGACGGGACCAAAATAAATAAACATTAATAATGAGAACAAATAATTGAGAATCAACTGTATTGCGATTCTTATTACAGCGGCGTTCAAAAGTTTGGAAAATACTGGAAGATTTTCTTGCGCAAATCAGTTCTATTTTCTTGATAATAAATATGACTAAAAAAATAATTGACGTCATTTTGAATTATTATTTGAGTCTTTCGATACATCAATAAAACACAGAATCGATAGGTATCAAGAAATCTAAGAATCGAATGGCACATCTCTAGTAACAACTCCATTTCTATGCAAGACCTTCACTCAATCTGAAAAACATTAAACTACAGACTGCTGAACACAGACAATTGATAGTGTACTTATGGACCCACCATCCGATCCTCGAAACCCTTCACCCAGATGCCACGAGGCAGGGAAGTTCCAAGTAGCTTGATCTCCTTGCGAACAGTCCTGAAAAAATTCTGTGGATCTGTCGGCTGGAACATCGTCAACTTGAATTTGTGGCTGCAGGGAGCAGAGTCCATTATGGAAAAACCTGTAGTGCAAAATTACGCATTTCACTCTACTTTGTTTTACAACAGCAGAGTACACCCAGGGTCCAACATATTGTCCATTTCATATAAAAGGAGTAAAATTTGACACAATGTGACCGGCCTACACATATGCAAACAGTAAATATTCTTCTTTGCAAAGTATTGTATCAGCTGATGAAATGCTGCAGGATATATGTATGTTGTTATGTTGGGGATACTGATGATTACTATGGAAGAAAATACTACTCAGAACTAAAAGCTGTAATTTAAAACTTTAATTATACTTACAACATGTATGGTTTATATGTTTAAAGCAATATGCAATTTTTTTGGCATTTAGTGAATTGGCTTCAAAAACATGTTTGGGAATTATGATTATGTCAGAACATGTGGACACACATATATTATGATTATGTCAGAACATGTGGACACACACATATTATGATTATGTCAGAACATGTGGCTAGCCCACTGTGCATGTGCTCTTTTTCATCATGTTTATGTGAGTACCTTGTTGGTGTTGTCTGAATATTTTATCTGTAGTTAATTACTTTTGTATTTGTTTACATTGTGAATAGGTGGTTGTAGGTACCACTTTAGTGCGTTTCCTTGAGTGAAGTGTAATATTATAGAAACGTGTTGTAAAGTTCCCGGGCAGTGCGTTCGTTAACTCGTTCTTTAAAATAATGCAGCCTCGCCGTTGGGCGCCATATTGTATACGTTCCCGCGTGCTAGTTACAATATATTAATGCAGCCGCACAGGTGGGCGCCATGTTGTAAAGTTCCGCGTTTATTCTCGTTAAGCTAATAATTAGAATATTACAGCCTCACAGTTAGGCGGGCGCCATCTTGTAACGTTCGGCACTTGTTACTGCCGACTGTTTACGTTGCCACGGCTTGCTCAGAGGTAGAAACACGAGACTCAGTGAATTGAACACTAGTTACTTAAGAAAAAAGTTCCATATTAGTTTGATATATATTTTATTTATCTTTTGAATGACACAGTTCACCTACGAATGTCCAGTATGCAGAGTACGAACCTTTACCATTAAATGTACTATTGCAGATAACAGTGCCACAGTCGTTTACTTATTGATGTTCTTAAAAAACTGACCCTAAGAAACTTAAAATGCGGCTACCTCCCACACTGGCTGAGAATTGATATATTAAAGTCTAGTTGCAGATGTGGGGGTTCTAGTCCTGCCCGAACGTGGCCTAGGCTAGCATTGCATGATACTTCTCGACTGCGCTGACCTGCCCTCACGGGCGTCGTGAAGTAACTCTCCCTGACGACTGACTTGAATAAGACTGCTCTCAGGGCGACAGACAGACGCCTCTTTTTGTGCTGCCTATCACCCCCCTCTCCTGAGATAAGTGCCTGGCATCTGCCAGCAGCGTCATCACAAACTGCGCTGTGTCCCGCGCTCAACACGTTATCGACTGCTGCGCCGTCAACAGAAACTAACCTCTCGTACAACAAAACTTGTTGACGTTGCCTGAAAATGCGCTGGAGGAACTAAAACTTGTCGACGTCGCTGTTAACAGAAACGAACTAGTCTAATTAATGCTGACGCTTCCCCAAAAAACCAAAGTTCGAAACGAAACCGTAACTGTCCTCCTGATAAAACGTAACACGGCAAACGTCCTCCCGATAACCTACAAACGCACACGTCTGCCGGATAATCTATCACGGGAAACGAGCCACCGCGGCTTTAAGCTTCAGACCCGATAAAAATATTAAGAAGCTTTCCAAAGCTTCATACACACAAAAGAATTTTACACCAGAGTCCCGNATAAAAATATTAAGAAGCTTTCCAAAGCTTCATACACACAAAAGAATTTTACACCAGAGTCCCGAAAAATTATGAACATTGCGTCATTACAGTGTCTACTACTTTGTGAAATGGCTCATTCCGCCATTTCCCAACCGGCGCCTGCCATGTAGTGACACAAATATAATTTACGCTTTGATGTTTAAGTTTGTTGGTTTCAGGGAACAGGTAAAGTGTTAATTTCATTGAATAATTCTGCAAATAAATTATTTTATATCGGTGATAGACCAAACATTTTTTTAGTGAAGTAATCGAGCAAGGATTTCTATAGAAAAACACCTGTTCAAGAGGTTGCGAATTACAAACAGTAAGTTAGCGTGTTTTGTAAAAAATATATTTCTAAATAGTTACTATAAAGTTTGAGATGCACATGGTCTAAAAAAGCCATACTTTCAAAACTTTTGTAGTGTAAAAATAATATTTGTTAATTTGGTCTAAATTATAAATCCAATGAGTGTAAGGTTAACTTCGGTAGAAGTGTGTATGTTTATTGGTGTTTCTGTATAAACAGCAACAAATGTACCATGTTTTGTATTTTCATTAAAATTAAAACTTCTGAAATAATAATTTTATTTTTAATGTTATTTCCGTTGAGCAAAATTTTTCACTGCTGCATTAAAACAATATGAAACTCAAAATGACACACACTCATAAGAACCTCAAAACAATGCAGATTGGAACCCAATCTAGCTATAATGCACTGTTTTGATTACTGGATGGAAGTTAGCTAACGTCAGTCTTTCAGTGCCTGCCATGACTGGAAACATGAGGAAAATGGAAGTGTGCATTGAACTCTCAACATTTGTTAACAAAACTGACAGAACAGCTGTGGCAGAATAATAAATTGTAGCTCCGCTACTTTTCTAGAACTGTCAAAATTCACTCCACTTACATGAAATGGGCAGTAACAATCATTACATGTATCATCTTCCATCATAGCTAGCATGTTGAAAAAAAGTGCAGATTATAGTCAATACGTCACAACCGACTTAAATGAACACAGAACACAAATGNAGCTAGCATGTTGAAAAAAAGTGCAGATTATAGTCAATACGTCACAACCGACTTAAATGAACACAGAACACAAATGTACACATAAATACAAGCAAAATTACTTAACAATCTGTAGAACTAGACAATAACATAGGTAAAAAATAATACTATTAAGCATTAAAAATATTACCATTTTTTCTTTCACTACTTTTTAGACAATCACACTATAAAGTGGAAAACAAACAAAATAAATACACTATAACATCACTACCTTATGAAGGTGATGTTCATTTCAGTATACAATGGTAAAAAATTTGTTNTAAAATAAATACACTATAACATCACTACCTTATGAAGGTGATGTTCATTTCAGTATACAATGGTAAAAAATTTGTTAAAAGTTGTTAATAAAGACATTAAATATTAGTTGCTTCAGAGCACATCATGGATGATGCATCAATTTTTTTTTTACTAAGTACCGTATTTACTCAATTCTTAGCAGCACATTATTTTTAAAAATAATTTTGAAAAACCATAGATAGAATGTAAAAGTATAACCATAGATCAAACAAATCAAGTTTTTAATTTTTACTTATACGGGAAAATTTAGTCAAATTTAGTCGTCATCTCTTTAATAGTTTCCAAATAATCATTATTACAAAACCATTGTGTTTCTCATTCGTGATGGGACTATATATCACTCTTAACTAGGGTACCCAGCCAAGCCAAGAAGCCAAGGTTAAATATGGGGTTCTTAAGGTTTGACTCGGAACCGGTTTTAGGTTAACCACAATTACTCGGTTCTTGGTTCTACACAGCAATGGCNTCTCATTCGTGATGGGACTATATATCACTCTTAACTAGGGATGGGTCGGTTCGGTTCTTCGGTTCCAATTTATACCTGTTCTTAAGGTTTGACTCGGAACCGGTTTTAGGTTAACCACAATTACTCGGTTCTTGGTTCTACACAGCAATGGCAAAACTCTGTTGTTACAAAAATAGCTACGGTATTTATAGTTGGTTCATGACTGGAAGAGACTTTCTTGAAGTCCTGCTAAAGATTTACTTTCAAGCCCATTTCGTATCCTTCCGCCAAAGGAAAACAAACATTGCCATGTGGCAGTCACATGGCAATGTTTACATTCCACTGTGTGTGTGTAGATGTGTTCGTACATGCACGTACCCATTATAAAAGTCATGTAATGTATATATTATTAATGGATATTTCACAAGCGTAAAGTTTTTAATGTTGAGAATTTCACACAAAAGAATATGCGATGCCAGCGAAAAAACATTTCATTCTATAAACACAAAATGCTAGTATTTTGATGAATCGATAGTTGTTGTCTATTTACAATAGATTGTTAGTGACTTTCGATAAATTCCCGTACATCGAAGGCAAGATCATCAGTATTGATCGAAATTGCTACAGACGTTAAAATGGCGTGGTGGTTGAGTAGGATGTTTCGCACAATTGTAAAGCGTTATTTAAAAATGGTTGTGATGGTTTTCGACAGGACTGCAGAGTTTGCGAGTGAAGGATTCTACGTCTTCGACAATGTGAAAACAATTCTAATGTGCAAATACTGCAACGTTAGAATAAAGTGGCAAAGGAAAGAGACGTGCACGAAACACATAAAAACAAAAGAAATTAGAACTGAAAGTGAGCACAAATTAAAATCATACGTTATTAAAAACCAAATAATAAAGACACTGAACTGACCCAAACGAATTGATTTGTCAAGCTGAATCGTTCTGCCTGTACACTATTGTACAACAGCCCTAATGACCTTAGCACCTAGAGTTTTGTAACATGCCAGAAGTATAGAGTAAAATTTCAGTGATAGCTGGTACTGAAAATACCTTACAATTACTCTTGTAAATAATAAAACTAACAAACTTACCCTCTCCATACTCCCTGATGACAGGAACTTCCTCTGAAGTAGTTGTGGACGACACAGGTACATCTTCTTTCATCTCTTCAACAACCTCATCACCATTAGGCACTGTGTTCGTCTTCAACCGCACTATTACATTGAACACGTCCATTATTCCATCTTTCACTTTCTCCAGCAGAGGTTGAGGTTGCGCCCCTGTGTCTTCCGACGACGCCAACACAGTAGTGGGTGCTGTTGTTTCCTCTTCTGCTTCCTCAACTGGGGAGTGTGTCTTAAACGCTTCACTGAGAGTCATCTGACCTTGGTGGCCACCAAACCTACGTGTTACCTCCGCGTGTGCCTTCACCAACTGGGCTTTGATCAATGAGCATAGCTTGACACAAACATGAGAGTTGGAAACCACAACAGGTGGCGAAGTGGGACTCTTCGCCTCCTCAGGACTTTCCACATGGCCATTTGGTATTGCACTAGCAGTCCGAGTATTTTCATCATCATCATCATCATCATCATCATCATCATCAATGTCCATGTTATTGTGATTGTTTGCAGCTGTCACTCTCCTCTCCAAACTGACCAGATTTTCACTAACAAAGAATCCTCCCGAGGTGAAGGATTCATTGCCACTACTCCCATTGCTGCCTTTGGTTGATAACTCTGTGGAAGACAACCCAGAGTCGTCTGGAGCACTTCCAGGGTCACATACTGTCGAAGTTGTCCTGCAGTCATGATTCGAGTCATAGAACAGACGGCTAACCTGGTCTGCAACACGCTGTGCCACGTTGGCTCTGCCACGTTCTCGAACACGCTCCAACAGACCCTGAAAATGGCTCTCGTGGAAGAATGATGTCCCCATCAGTTTATCCAAATACCTGTGAAGAGGCAAAGAGTTACTAACTTCAACATAGTTCATAACCATTTGTGACAGAAACCAATTCTAGAACGAACCAACAATAAAAATATGAATATAAAAAGTGCAACACAAGACCGTAACAATGAACAATAACTAAGGTCTTAAAAATTCCACAACCACAAAATGTGGAGAAAACTGGAAAACTTCACTGTTCATGTGAAGGGGGAAAAAACACTATTTTTCTGTGACGTTGCAAGTGGCATTTTACTGCAACTAGAGGATGGAAATAGACACAAGTTGTTAAATCCATTTTTTGTGGATACTGTATTTACTTGCACAATCTCCACCTATCGCATAATGCCTGCACCCTTGTTTTTGGTTTTAAATACTGTACTGTAGGTTTTTAAATAAATCCCCAAAATGCCTGCACTGAACTTTCCAGTAAGCGATGCAGTCTTGGCCACCCCAAGGAGAAATCCCAATGGAGAAATAACAAAGAAAGCTGTGGAAACTCTTCGTAACAGAAGTCGTTGCCCTTGAGCCATTTATTCTCACTGACTATGTCATGATGTTGAATAGCAGAAGAGTAAGATCTCACAGTGTTTTCGGGGAGCATCAATGCAAGTGTACAGCCTATTTAACTAAAGGAATGAGGAAGTGCAATTAACTCCCACAGTAAGCAATCTGTTACGAGATCTGTTGTTCCAAGAACAGCATGGGATGAGAACAGGGCTGCCGAACATGAACTTTCAGTGAACAAGAAATGTAGGCTTAAGCGGTAGAAAATGTAGAAACAGCTGTAGACAACATATGCAATGAGCAAGTATTTTACTGACCTAAAGCTGGGAAATTTCCTGAACTTAAATAAGAGCCCTAAATTTAATACATGAATTATAAAAAAATGTTTGCACAATATATGCAAAAAATTATGCAAATAAACGTGGCTGGATATCACCCCTTCACTGAACATTCCACATGCGGAATTAATAGCTAGTCGTGAACGGGTTGCATGATTTGAGATGGGAAAATTTTTGTTTACACTGCAGAATACCACTCAGTCTAAAGTTGCCAAAAGAATGTAATGAGAATGTACTGCATTTAATGCACTGTATTAGGCAGAGAAAGAGCAACAATAACTTTATTTCACAAATCTGTAACATAGACAAAACTCCGGTTTATTTTAACAATCCTCAAAATACTGCAGTAAGTCCAAAAGGAGAAAAAAATGTCACTTTTTGTCATTAATTTTTGCACATGTTAATATTAGGCTTAAAGTAAATCAGTTAGAACTGTAATTAAAGTTGTCTGTCTGCACATGCATCTCTAAGCACTTACAAAACTTGTGATCTTGTTCCATTCTCTGTAACCTTGCACAATATTGTTTGTAGTGTTGTTTTGTTGAAATTCAAGGCTTGTCTTCGTTGTGCACAAAAGAGATCGACCTATCAATAAAACACATGAAAATACGGGGTGAAGGGGTTTTGCAGGCATGGTGATGCCACCATGCCATTGCCAAATCAAGGATCTACAATGTTGCCAGTTTTGCCCGTCCACTGCCACTTTTATTACGAATGCAGGAGGATTTTGAAAGATGCTCTTCACTTTGTTACACAACATTATACACTTAGAACAAATGAAAATCAAAGCTATTACAGGTATTTTAATGTGTATACTTATCCCACATTTCATGTTACCCATAATGGTTTATTAAAATTGTTTGTACAGCGAGCGTATGACTATAGACAAAATACATACAGGGCATTTCGCTATAATGTTTAGTAACGTACTAATTTTATTTATCATCTTTCAGGCTGTGATATTTGAGTACGTAAAAGTGCTATATCTTAGAAACACTAACTTTTTTTTTCAAACATCATCACATAATGCAATAAAATATGGTATTCAATATGATCTTATGCAAATTTTAGAACATTATCATTTTTACTTAACTATATTACTCTTCACTGCTTTTGAGGATGTAATGCAGCCGAACCCCAATGTAACAAACATGTAGGTTAACGAAAACAGTAATCTAAAGTAAAAGTTTTCAGGAACCGTCAAAAAATTTCAAAAATGTATGAAAAGAATAAAACATCCCTGCTAAAATGGAATAAATTGCAATGAAAACCTAATAAAAATACATCCACTGGTCCATGGCAATAATATGTAGGTATTTTTCAGTAGGTACCCTTAAACCATCCCCAAACAGAGAAGGGGAGACTGTAAAATTCATTTAAAACTACGGCTGCGGTAATTTGAGTAGGCATTGAACTTAAACGCATAAAATACCGTATTTTATGGAGTTGTAATTTTCCATTTCAACGAGTTTATGGCTTCATTTCGCTTTTTGGTTGGATTAAAAACACCAAATTTCCCATTATTTAGTGTTATTTTTGCGTGCGCAAAATAATTGAGGTTTTAGTTATAAGAAAAGTGGCTTACAATGTTTGAACATTTTTCTCGTTTACGTGAGGTCATTTACGGTCTTGTTATAATCCATTTTTATTCAGAAGATTTCTTCCTATTTAAATAAATTACAATTTTGATAATAAATTGTCCAAATTTTGTACAAGAAGGCCTTCCGAAATGGATTTCACACTTGTTAAAAGTTGAGCGGCGCACAATGTTTAAATTTTATTTTAGCTAACTACAGATCGTTTATGGTCTTGTGGGGTACTATTTAAATTTCAAAACATCTGCTTAGTGAATTACTTTGGTATTTAATTCAAATAAAAGTGTTATTTTGCACCATTGATAGGGAATAGAAATTTTCACGAATGTGAAATAATGCAAAATGTTGAGAAATTATGTTTATATGCGAAATTCAGTAATAATTCTCATAATCATGAAACATTGATGAAATTGCTCGTTTAAGTGAATCTAAAACCACAGTGCAAGCCTCTTTAACCATGAAACCTCTTAAAAATTAAGTTTTACAATTTTCCATTTGTTACACAGCATTACCTCTCAATTACTTCACATACATGCGAAATAACAAAACTATTTGCATGATGATCATGATGACGACTATAAAAACGTAAACTAATACGAATATTTACGTCACAAGAACAACTCGTAAATCTATTGGTAGCAAGATCGGACGGTTATCATTTCATGTACAATACAATTTATATCAAGCCGAATTACTATGGCGCTCGTTCATGGGCAGAATCACACCTACATGTATTTTATTTATAACCAAACATTTCTAATCAAAAATGTTGGTCATATAAAGAAAATTAATAGTACATATTTATAACACAGACAAGTATTTTTATTTGCGGAATGTAATAGTTACACACTAAACATTTGCGCGGTATTAGTAAACACCGCCAAATTTACTCATCTTCTGTGCCTTGTGGTTAAGGTTCTAAACCACTAGCAAATACTGCATTTGCAACTATTGAGTGAGGTTGATGATTGTAGTCGGCTTCTTACATTGCTAAACCTGTTAAGAATGCCAGAAAAATTTACTGTCTTAGATTGTACCTGGGAGTTTAAAAGTAAAGGTTTTTATTTTTTATTTTTTAAATTGACCAAAGTGCTAAACTGTGATGTAAACATTGTAATGACGCAATATTCTTAATTTTTCGGGACACGGGTGTAAAATTCTTTTGCGTGTTTGAAACTTGGACAAGCTTAGTAATATTTTTATCGGGTTTGAAGTTTAAAGCAGTGGTGGCTAGTTTCCAGTGTTTGTTTGTCCAGCAGACGTGTGCTTTTGTAGGTTAACGGGCGGACGTCTGCTGTTTACGTTTTATCAGGAGTCCGTTTACAGTTTCGTTTCGAACTTTCGTTTTTTGGGATGCGTCAGCATTAATTAGATACAGTCAGGCGACATCGACAAGTTTTAGTTCCTTCGGTGCAGTTTTAATGCGTCAACAAATTTTATACGAAACGAGAGGTTAGTTTATCTGGATGTTGAATGCGTCGACAGTTTTAGTTCCTCCAGCGCATTTTCAGGCAATGTCAACAAGTTTTTGTTGTACGAGAGGTTAGGTATCGATAACATGTTGAGCGCGGGACACAGCGCAGTATGTGATGACGCTGCTGGCAGATGCCAGGCGCTTATCTCAGGAGAGGGGGGTGATAGGCAGCACAAAAGAGGCGTCTGTTTGTCGCCCTTAGAGCAGTCTCACTTATTCAAGTCAGTCGTCAGTGAGAGTCACTTCACGTCGCCCGTGAGGGCAAGTCCGGACAGTCGTCAGAAGCATCATGCAATGCTAGCCTAGGCCGCGTTCGGGCAGGATGAGAACCCCCACATCGGCAACTAGACTTTATTATTTCATTTCTCAGCCGGTGTGGGAGGTAGCAGCAGTTATTATTTCTTCGGGCTAATTTTCAGACACGTGAATAAACTGTAAACGACTGTGACACTGTGGTCTGTACTTTTTTAGGTAATTGAGAAGGTTCGTACTCTGCAAACTGAAACTCCGTCTGTGAACTGTGAAACTTCGTTAAATAAATATATATAACAAAATAATCTGGAACTTATGTCGTAATTAACTAGCGTCCAAATTACTGAGTCTCATGTTTCTACCTTCTGATCTAGTCTGAGCAAGCCGTGGCAACGTAAACATTCGGCAGTGTAACAAGTGCGGAACGTTACAAGATGGCGCCCACTTGTGAGGCTGTAATATTCTAAATATAACTAACGAGGTGGAATATTACAAGATGGCGCCCACCTATGAGGCTGCATTATAATAAACATCGGCCAGGTAACAAGGCCGGAATATTACAACATTGAGCGGGCGGAAAAAGACATGTGCTTAAAAAGTGCTGTTTCCTATGCACAGTGATAGTGGAGGGCATACAAAATAAAAAGACAATTGCATTGGAAGCAAATTTGTGTAAATTTCATATTCCTAAGAAAAAAAATAGGTTTCTGCCATTTTTTTGTAGAAACATTTTTATTACATAAGGAGTATTTTTATTTTATCATGTTGCACCACAGGCATCATCACTTACCCGCTCTAGCCTCCCCACAGTCATGGTTCCTCCCTAGGGTCCCATCAGGTCTACGGTGATCTTCGTCCACGCTTGTGTGGGTCGCTTGTGTGGGTCGTTGTAAGATGCCTGAGTGAGGCTCCATGTGCCTTCATGCTTGCGCAGATCTGGTATTTTTGGACGTAAGCCTCCACATCCCGGCTTACACCATCCCAGGTGTATCTGGTTGATAATGGTCCCCAGTTTATAAGAGCAGCATGGGAGAAGGCCTGCCACAGATGGGGAGTCAAACATTTGGACCACACCTAGCTACTACCCGCAAGGAAACCCAACGGAAAGGAGAAACCAGGAGATAAAGGCATCAGAATGCAAACGCGATCAGAATGCGGAAGTGGTATGCATATCTGCCGGACATCCTGTATACTCTCCGCAGTCGCCACAACGAGGTCTTGGGAGCCTCACTGAGTGAGCTAATGTTTGGCCGCCCTGTACAACGCCCTAAGGAATGGGACTGGGAAGCAGAACTCAGCAAAATTCCACAAGAAGAGTCAAGATGCAGCGGGGATATCCACAGCGAGGGAATAGCTCCCTTTCTATTGGGTCTATGATTGTCTTGGTGTTGGTCTTGACTAGGGGGTAGGCCTCGAAAACACATCGGTGATCACCAAGATGTACTTTTTACTCTTCTGGGTTCACTGGTAGCAGAGTGTTTCTTTGACTCTTGAGTGTCCGGCATGGGAGTGCTGACCCCCAACCCACTGACCCAATGCCGCCCGCACCACCAGCTAAGCATCGCTACATTCCACCGCAACGTAGAGTGCAGCTTTGGCAAGCTTGCCTCACTAACATCAAAGGAAGGCCCAGACATTACAAGGCAATGTCGTGGTGCCGCCCTCCCACCTTTAGCTGGCAGGCTCTGGAGCGGAAAGACTTTGTGCGAGGGAACTGAGCAATTAGTGAAATTTCAGCGGTATGTTATTTCTCTATGCAAGGAACATAATTATTTACTGGGCCGGGCTGGAAATGCTGAAGAGACCCCTGTTTTTTTAATAATGCCTAGCAACACAATAGTAAACATGAAAGGTGCTAATTTGGTTACACTGAGGACCACCAGAAATGAAAAATTGAGGCTCATTGTAATGTTAGCGGTAACGGCAGATAAAAGAAAATTGAAACCCTTTGTGATATTAAAATGTTAGAACCTCCTGAAATAAAATTTTCCCAAAGGACTTTTTGTATGTTGTCAAGAAAAGAGCTGGATGACAATCCAACTGATGATAGACTGGCTTTCAGTTGTTAGGTGCCGAAGGAAGGCTGTATTGCTCTGAAAAAAGGCCATGTTGGTCCTTGATGCTTTCAGAGGGCACCCAACTGAACAAGTAAAAAAGAAGATTTTGTCATCATTGACAGACTGGGTTGTCAATTCCTGGGGGCATGACTTCCCAATTGCAAGTCCTCAAAGTCGTGGTCAACCAATCATTCAAAGATCACCTGAGGAAATTGTATTCTGAGTGGCTGTTGGCAGGTGATTGTGCTCTCACATCAACAGGTAAAATAAAAAACTTTCTGTAAGCCTGATGTGTGAATGGAGTCTGACATCGTGGAGCAGAATTTTGCCTGAATATATTGTGAAGTTATTTAAGAAGTGTTGTACGGTATTTCTAACTCCTTAGACGATACAGAAAATTATATTTCGGAAGATCAACTATGTTTTTACAGCTTCACACGCCAATCTTACACAATTATTCTGTGTTTTTAAGAAGCGTTTGCTTATTTCACAATTTCAAATAACAATAGCAAATTAGGCAAAAAATTTTCTTTTTAGAGATTCCTGAACAGGTTTTCCCTAATTATGATACAATCTAAATCAATTTTTCAGAATGATTCTCCTGTAGTGAAAAAGCAGTTTTCTCGAAGTTCGGGAATGTATCTTTTTCTCGAATCTTATCCAGAGTTTTGGGATCCCGTCCACCCCTAAATTCTAGCTATTATGCACATGGTCTTTCTGGCTTTCAGATACATTTGTGTGATATTGCTGTTACAAGTTTGATTTTATCTTTTTTTTTATGTTTGTTTTTGAGTTTGGATTGCATTTGGAATTTACTGTATTTTGATGACCTACTTACACCACATTCTTTAAATTACAGTTTTATTTGTTTTTTTAAATTTATATTTTGTGCTTGACTTTATTGACAATCCGTTCACGCAAAATACGTGCATAGCTCCACTCTTATGTATTTACAATTTACAAAAAATAAAATACTGTCTACAATGATGATAAAATACCACCTTTCCCCTCAGCATGTCCGTACGTGCAAATCTTAAATGTAAAGGTGTCAAACTGGGTCAAATTTAAAGCTGATGATGTGGAACACTGAGTGGAATTTTCCAGTACAATAGAAATTTCCTGCTGAAATGTTAAAGCAACTTAAAATAGAATTTGCACTTGTTGAAAATTACGCTGCACATTGTTTAAACTTAATTTTTGGTGTCAACGAGTGGTCCTTCATAGCCACTCTCAATTCTAACACTCTTCATGGTTCCCGCGAAAAGGGTAATTATTTCGAGAGGGTCGTTATTGGAAAACTGTTTCATGGTTCCCCAAAAAATGGTCATATCGAGAGGGTTGCTATTCCAGAGGTCTTAGAATTGAGAGTTAACTGTAACTTTCTTTGGTATTATTTTATTCTGAAGACTTCTAAGTATTAAAATAAATTTATATATTTGCAATCAAACAGCTGATTTTTTTGCCAACAGCAATCAAAAAAAAATTTGCACTTGTCAAAAATTACATTGAATTTTTTTAACTTAATTTTTTGGCATTAATAAGTGATTGTACGCAACCTTCTCTGGTATATATTATGTTATTCTGAATATGTCCAAGCATTAAACATAATTTACATATTTTGTAACAAAACTGGTAATTTTTCTGCAAGAAACTACTGAAAACAGCGTTTAAAATCTCTGAAAGTGACTGGGTGCCTGGTGTTAATTGTTTTTTAAACAAGGGGACATAGTATGTACCATTCTGGGGTATCTAAATGTGACAAACTCACTTTTAACAAGATATCTCGGTGAGCGTGAGCGTGAGCATGTGCATGTGTGGTGTGGTACTGGGGTTAAATTAAATTGGTCTGCAACAATTTTACAAGGGCAGTGAATTTACAAGGCCATTCTCAGAAGCCCTAAAGCTTCATAAAATCAGGGCCCGACTGTACTTAGATATTAACAATTTTTCAGTCTGTAATGAGTGGAGTGATTGACTTGAGGAACGTTTTAATGTTGATACAACACAGTTTCAATAGAAAGTAAAAAATGTGAACCTTGAAACTGCTTAGCACAAGGGAAATAAGTTATTGTATCTGCTTGAGGACTGAAGACTGAATGGTAAGGTAACCGTACCATATGAGAAAGGATTATATTTATGCAATTTAATTCCAAATAAGAACTTGAAAGTAGTGGCAAAAACAAAGTAAACTAATTTTAACAATATTACTGTTTACAAATATTGACAAAATTGAAAAATCCACCTCTATAGTAGTTGGAATGTCTTAAAATCAAATGTCATTACTACAAAAAAATTGGCCTGCAAAGTAAAATAGTGGTTGAAATTTATTAGGAAGACATTTTTTAAACTCTGCGTATCAAAATTGTGCAGGAATTACCTAATTAATAACCTACGTTATATGTTAGAGATGAAGTTTCAAGTTTCACTGCTTCCTTCCATTTACTCTTTTCACTGATTTTCACAAATTTACATTTGTCCCTAGAAAAGTGTAAAATAGGAATTATTTACTTTACCTTGGTTTAAATCTCTGTGTGGGGGTGCTCTGCTAAGGAGAACTTCACTACAACATACGGTACAAGCAACATTTCTGGTCCCTTCAGTTGCAGTGAAACTTTACTGTACCTGCAATCCTTATATACATCAAGAAGTTGTCGCATGACTCCCGCTGTCGAAAGTGAGGGATTCTGTGTAAATATCTCTTCTAATCGAGACATTGCAATGCGAGCCTTCTCAATGTTTGCTGCCAATTTGGGCCTCAATAATTTCTCCACATCTTCTTCCAGGCACCTAGAATAAATAAAAGAAACAATTAAATACCACCTATAATCTGTACCCCGTTTAGAAATATTTTGTTTACTATCTTTTTAAGCTGTAAATGTATCAGATGCCCCAAATAAATGTTTACACTTTTTAAAAGGAAATAACAGAGAGGAACTATTAAAGATATATGATGGGACTGCTTGTATTTGATGCTAAATGTCGATTTTAAAGTTATTAACGTCTGTCATCAGCAGTAAGACATAATTTGCAATGCTGTGAAACAGAATGACGGACAGTAGCTACAGTTTCCATGGGAGTGGATTCACAGGCAGTCACAATCGCGTCTCTCGTGGCTTCCAGTGTCCGTGGCTTTGCGACTTACACAGTGTTCTTCGTAGTTCCCCACAGATAAAAATCCAATGGCGTTAAATCTGGAGATCTGGGCGGATAGTAAACACCTACCAACAAATGTTTTCTCCATAAGCAACTGAACATCGCTATGGTAATGTGATGGTGCACTGTACTACTGGAAAAAGCAATTATCTGGGTATTATTGGTGGACAGCTGGCACAATCCTTTCCTTCAAGATGGTAAGGTAACCTTAACCTGTCACTGTTTCATCAATGGAGACTCGCACCACAAATCCTCTGGCAGACATACTACACCACACTGCTAACCCAGAAAGATTTACAGCTTGCTCAACCACAATAAGGGGATTTTCATTTGCCCAGTAATCACAATTGTGACATTTGACAGTGCCATTCTCTTTAAAGGTTGCCTCATTGGTCATGGCACTTGTTTTTTGCACATGTTCACAACCCACTCACAAAATTTGACACACCTACGCTTCCTTCATTCCTGTTTTTCTCTTCCTGCTGCACGATTCTTTCTTCACGTCACACACAGTACCGTACCTCTCTAACTTGTCAGGTAAACGTTAAATGCTATGACAGCAGAGTATTAAATTCAACCTTATATTCTATATGGTGGCCTTAAACTGTAACACATTTACAAGATTTTTTACAAAGGAAATATATTATAAAATTCAAAACACTGATATTGAGTATGGGAAGGGTCTACAAATTTTTGTGCACCGCGAAACAACGCAAAATAATGCCAAATACTAATAAATTACGTTCATTTGCGAAAATCTGTACTAATTCATGTATTCACGAAACATTGACAAAATTGCTTGTTTATGTGCATCTAAAACCACAGTGCGAGCTTCTTTTACTGTGAAAATTCTTCCAAACATTAATTTTTACAATTCTGTATTTGTTGTACAGCATTCTCTCTCATTTACTTCACATATGAACGGATAACAAAACTATTAGCGTGATCACATTGCTGACTACAAAACGGAATAAAATGATACGTAACGAGAACAATTAATAAATTGATTGGTAGCAAGGTCGAAAGATTATCGTTGCATGTACGATTCAATATATCTATTGAGCCAATTTGCTATGGTGCTCATTCACGGGCAGAATCCTGCCTACGTGTATATTATTTATAAACGAGCATCTCTAACAAAAAATATTGGTGATATGACGGAAGTAAATAGTACATATATACAGGATGAGTACAAAAGAATACCCCAACTTTGAAGGTCTACAATATCAAAACCAAACATACAACCTTGATTGACCAATCAAATGAACCCCGTGGAACCGTGAAGTTTGTTTACCATACATTCATAAATGTTCAATGTGAACACCACGAGCGGCCCGAACGATCTAGACGATAATCAAACTCATTCCACACTCTTTTCAGTATGTCCGGTGTTACGGTTTGGGTGACGTTCGTAATTCTCGTAACTCTCAGGTGCAAAGATTTCACACCATGTAGACATCCTCGAACCACTTCACCCAGGTTTGTTTTGACAAATGAGTTTTATGTGCATGTGGTTTCAAAAGGGGTGTTTAAATACGGGTTTTATTAAGTTTGAGTGTACTGGAAAAAATTAGAGTGGATTGTTTGTGTTTTTTTTTACATATAACATCAACACTCCTTGTTTCCCTTGAAAACTTTATAACAGGGTTCTACTGTATTATGAATGTTTTCTTTAATATTCCCATTTGCATTGTTTTCTTTTAGTTAAACTTGACAAATACCTTACCAAGGCCTGTCAATGTGTTCAACATAAAGTTTAATCAGGTTGAGTTTTTTTTTGGTTGACTACTATGTCTAGTCCACATCTACAGAATGTCCGCATCTATAGAATTTTTATGGTAAGTCCCCTGAAATTCTATGGATAAAGGTTCTACTATATAAAAGGATAGGAATTCAAGTACTTATAGTGTAGTACTTGTCGACAACCACATACACACAAAGAAGGACGACACATTTTCCACGCGGTTATGCAAATTCTTTTTATGATTATTTTCTCAAGTTTCGTAGTAACAACACACTGCAAAATTATAAAACTAAACTCACACATCATCCGCTATGAAGCAGTCCTCCGACTCAGTCTCCCACGAGCCATCACTGCTGACATCATCCCACAACTCTCCCTCATCACTGTCGTACTCTCCAACCTTATACAGGTCCTGGGGCCAGCACATGGAGACGTGGTCATCCACCCACCACACTCGCACCTACAAGCCATAGCACAAATCATGACACAATAGAAGTCAAAACATAATATTATTAATCTTACAAATGTGTAAATATACCATTTAACTATCACAATCCCCTTTAAGATACATTCCTATGCCAAAGAGCAGCACAGCCTTTGTAGAAAAATAAAGAACAAAATGAAAAAATATTTTACTGTGGCAAAAATGTGTGACTGACTGTCAGGGGTAAAATACTGGAATCCATGACTTAAATTGTTTATTATTTGAAGCATGTGCAGTGATGGTATACTGTTACAAGAGTCGACTGTACAAAAATTATATGGCGATATTTCCATGCCTACAAAGGTCGCCTTCTTAAGCAGCAAAATGTCTTCAGCCATGTCCTCTTAGACAGGTTCCACAGGATATTTATATTCTTTATTTAGTTGAGTTGAGGTGAAACATTTTCTTAATGTATTACATACAGTAAGATGATTTCCTAAATTCCCATTTTTATTGTATTTATAGCAAAATTTATTCACAAATAATGTACAATCCTCATTATAATCACCATGCATTTTAATAACATTAGAAATTGTATTTTATTGATGTACATGCCAATTCATCTTCTACTGAAATCCTCGACATATGGAAATTTGACAGACCCCCAAAAAAAACAACAGATAGAGAATCCGTTGTAGTTGCAAAAACTTTTATTTTTCACCAACAGAAGCCTTTGTTCTCATTTTGAACATTATTTCAAAAGCTGAAGACTATAGTCTACAGAAGAACTAACTGCTAATCATATAATTCTTGTGATTTTTCCATTGCAGTATTTCTGCTTTCCTTTGCTTGGGCATTCTCCCTTACTGTTCGCTACTTTTCTTCCAGATCAGCCAAGGTCAAGAGGAGTGAAAAAGGCGGTATCATTCTGAAAGGGGAGAAATGGATGCAGCACATTCCTATCCCTTCTTTTCGTGTGTAGGTATGAAATATCTAGTAGTCTCTCAAGGTGAGATGTTTGCGGACCACATATTAAAACCTTTACTTGTGTTTCAACTCGTGGAAAGACTGATACTATTATTACAGTGAATGAGAACACAAAAAAGCAACTCACTTTAAAAAAAAGTATAGTAAACTCTTGCAAATCCAGACCCCGAGAATTCACGTTACTCAAAAATCTGTGGTGTTGTCACAGAAAAAAATATTTTTTTTTTCATGCTGCGCTTCACTGTGTTGCAACAGTACAAAGTCATGCTGCGCTGTGCCATGTTGCTACAGTAAAAAGCTGTGCTACACCATGTTGTGTTGCCATCCTATACACACACATGCTGCGCCTGTCTAATTCATCACTCAAACTCTAGGAGGGGACGTTCAAGATCAGGAGCGCATCTCGGAAGCGAAGCATTGCCGGTACCTCCGCACTTCAGCAGTACGCAGCAATGAGTTGCATTGGAAGGTTGTGTCAAGTGTAAAGGATGCCGAAAGTTTGCGCCGCTAGCTTGCGCTTTCTACTCTGTGGCGCCATCTGCACTGATGTTCGACGGCGAGCACGTGTGCATGCTTGGCTTCCTTCTCCTGTTTCCTCTCTGTGCCCATTGCTCCTTCGTTCCCTCCTTTCTCCTCCCTTCGCATGCACATTTTTGTTACTGGCGACTATGTTTGCATCTGCAACAATTGCAGTCTGTCTACTTCCCTTTTGGACGTGTTAAGGTGCACATCATTATTGTGATGTAGAGCACTTCCTCTCAGGCGTCAAATTACGGTGAGTCATATGTGTATGTGTCCAAGGTTGGACTGTTTAATGGTTTTAGATTGGATGTTTTATTAATTGTGGCGTCGCGTATTTGTTCAGGGGCATTCTGTTGAGGAGTTTGGTTTTTCTAAATTTTGGTGATCATTTAAGCTGCTTCACAGCAGCATTTTCCAATTCATATTAATGCTGTGTGTTTCAATATGTGTGAATTTTTAAGTGTTTGTTAGCTGCCTCGTTTGTTTGTGGATTGGTTTATTGTACGGGAAGTCTATGTGCTAATTATAAAACTTTTCAAATTGTATGTGGTTTTACGTAGTAGGGGCTTTGATTTTGGGTCGTTACGCCTGCCCCTCACTACTTTGTTTTATTTGTGTTTTTAAAAGAAAAGGCTAAATAACTAGTGTTTGAAGGTGAAGGAACTTGCGCTTTTTAACAATTATTGTTAATAGTGTGTTAGTAATTGTTCACCAAGCTTTGTATTGAACACAGCATAAAGGAAATTAAAGATGTTAACTGTATACCTTGTCAAAATTATTTGTGCACGGCACAAGTTAAGAGAAAACACGTAACGCTAACAATAAAACAAAGAGTTGAGATTTGTGAGAAGTTGGATTGAGGTGTACGTGTTGCTGCTATCGCACCCAAGTACTGTATTCACCCTGATATAAGACCATCCCCTACATTTGCCCCTGCTAATAGGAAAAATTCCATTTTTCCACAAATACTTATTGACAGGCCATGATGATAAAAAAATACAACAGGTCAAATATCCCATGAAAATCATTTTTAATATTTTAATGAGACTCCCCAGTAGAATGATCTTCATGAAAATTTGCTTCGGTAACGGAATAATGCCTGGCTGCAGCACAATTGTTATGCATTTTTGCATACAAACCACCATATAGTTTAAAATTTGCATCATAACTACGACGTTCAAATTTTCTTAGTTGCAACGCCGATTAACATTTTTTCAATGTGGATACTCATAATTAATTAACACATGTTCATATACCAATACGTTTGATGCAAAACCGGAAAACGGCTTCAACCAGTAGTAAACAACGTACGGAAAAATAAATTAGAAGGCATAGATGCAGCTACTATTTCGTACTCTCAATCCCAGACTTATTCATTCTGGGAATGCTAAAGTTGGTCACCAAACAACTTTGATCACTCGCGTTCATAGATATGATGCCATTTTAGTGATCACGTAGCTGCTCTAGATCACAAGAGGTTTAGTTTACCACCATGTTACAATTGTATCTTTGGTAAATGCAACCTAACCAAACATAACCACCCATAGTGTAATGTAATGCACTGACCCATTTATGCCTTTTTAATACTTGTACCAATATTTTAGCGATGGTTTTGTCAGGTGTTTTCGCGCTAATTAGAAATATCTGTGCCTAGATTAAAGACCAGTAACAGAGTCTATGGAAGAAAAGCGTGACTGAAATTGAAGTGAACCTTGCTTTTTGTTGTGATTGTGTTTTATTTGTGTTTTTCGAAAGATTAGAATATTTCTTTGGAAACCATGAACTAAGTGCATAAATGCATTAATATTAACCTCAATTTTGTGATGAGAAATTAAGACCACCACTAAATTTTTGAAAGTGAAATTTGGAACAAAAGGTAGTCTTATATTCGGATGAATACGGTATATTAGTTTAGGTACATGTTGTGAGTTCTGTATTTGACAGCATTCGTTGTCGCAATCACAAAGAACACGATGTTCAGATATTGAAAACAGAGAGTTTACTGTATATTAACACTGTATTTAATACAAAATACAAGAAAGGATTAAATAAATTATTGTTAAAGCAAATATGTTGTTACCGTATATCTATTACTTTTTATCACAGGATTCAACTGTACTGTAATTTTAGCAGTAACATCTATGAAAATAAAACACTTATACAATAACCATGCAGATCTAAAACTGGTAATGCTAACTTGTCTACATACATAAAATGTGGATCATAGCATAAATGCACAAAAACCCTTTGCTCACCATTCCTTCAGGATAGTTGTCAAGGACCTGACCTGCAGTGCAGTTGGCATCCTCACCCTCAAAGTTTGCCACCCTGATGACCACAGTTCCGGGCCTGTATTGGAAGTCTGGGTGGTCCTTCAAGTCATACACACTCACCTCATTCTCCCCCAACTGTGCCGGCCTGCAACAGTTACACTGTTTCACTCACATTTTTGCTTGAAAAACTTTAAGGCAGTAGAAATATTCATCCTCAAAGGTTAATTTAAATGTGGTTCAAAGAGACTTGCCAATATGAACTACGAAGATGACCCTTGCCAAAACAAACTAAGAAATGACCCATGCTACAACTTGAAATTAAGATTAACAAATAAAAACAGACATAATAAATTAATACACATAAATGTTGTAAATGTGAACTAATTAAAAGAGTAGGCAGCACTAGAAATTTGATTTAATGTATCCANACTCACCTCATTCTCCCCCAACTGTGCCGGCCTGCAACAGTTACACTGTTTCACTCACATTTTTGCTTGAAAAACTCTAAGGCAGTAGAAATATTCATCCTTAAAGGTTAATTTAAATGTGGTTCAAAGAGACTTGCCAATATGAACTACGAAGATGACCCTTGCCAAAACAAACTAACAAATGACCCATGCAACAACTTGAAATTAAGATTAACAAATAAAAACAGACATAATAAATTAATACACATAAATGTTGTAAATGTGAACTAATTAAAAGAGTAGGCAGCACTAGAAATTTGATTTAATGTATCCACCCAAATCCAAGACGATCTCGAATCCAAGACAACTCCCAATTACAACTTGGTTTTTACAAAAAAAATATTTATTCCCTACTTTTTTTTTTTTAAATTGCAGCAAGTTAGTGATAAAATGAAAATATAAGTGTTAAAAGATTTTAATACTGGTAGTTTATATATACAAACCACTAAATATCAGCCGCATACATAATAGACCTAGTTATTGGTTGGTGTTTTTGATATGCTTCATCATGCACCATCATCACTGCTGCTATCATCCGCTTCACTGCATTCACTGTCTCCAGCTTCCACCACATCATCTTCCCACATGACACTAGCTTCACTACCATCCATTGCATAAGATATGCAACATTTCTTGAAGCCTTTATGATCATTTCAGGAGACACTCTGTCCCATGCATCCACTGACACAAGAATGTCAAACTTTGCTTTTTAATTTTTCCTGATGGTGTTAGGGCATGGTTGCCTGCCAGGAGCCATTCAGAATACAGCATCTTCAAACTGTATTTAAATGACTTGACACAGATATCCAAGACCTGTAGCTTTGAAGTCATGCCCAAGAGATCAGTATTAATGCATTTAATAGAAGACTTAACCTCTGGTGTTAAATGTCCTTGTACTGAATCGCATCACACAAAATCGGTATCCCATTTGCACGTTGAGCTTTCACAAATTCAACAACTTGTTTTTCAGTTTCTTGGAATTTGTTGTGTTTTGGTCCACTAAATTACTTTCTAGTCAATTTACAACTCTTCAATTTCTCTCGTTTCCACCACCGCACATTAACTTCAGACACGCCGAATTTCCATGCAACCGCACTATTGTTTGTTTGTGCCGCCTAATTGATTGCCACCATTTTAAAGTTTTTGTCATAACTTCCCCTTTCCTTTTTATAAAAACTGTTTGACAAAGTACACCTTGTTTCCACGAGGTCAGCCATTTTTACAGATAAATACGACATGTTAAAACTATAAATAAATCCGCCTAACTGTTTTGCAGAAACTGGCCTTAATTCAAACTGCATAGAAGCACTGTATAATGTACACCAACTTCTTTTACTCAGGACATTTTGATCAGGTCAGCGCCATTAGGTGCTACAGTTCATTGCAAAAACATTCAGCTACCCATTACCTATAAGTTGGTGGTTACTTCATAATCCAAAAACATTGACCCAAAAATGTTGTCCCTTAAAAGTCTATGTAGTATTTGAATTTAAGGCAATGACTACTTTTTAAATATTCAAATACTGTAAAAAAAAACCTTGTCTTTGATTAGGGCATATATGGTATATTATAGCCTTGGTAAAAATGGAGTTATAACTACATTATAAAAACAGACACCTATGCACCCACACGTGCGTGCACACACACATGCACCCACGCATACACATACACAGAAACAACCTGATCATCTATCCTAGTGCTGGAGTAGATCAAAATTAATTTTAATGTGCCATCAACGCTGTCATCTCACATTATAGCCTCCGCTTCTGGTGCTCCCTCTAGACCCACCATGACACAGAGCCCCATCGCACAATTGCCTTTGTGTTAGCTATACGTACTATTTACCTTCGTAATAGCACCAACATTATTGGTTAGAGATGTTCATTTATAAATAAAATACATAATGAGAGTGATTCTACTCGTGAATGAGCGCCATAGAGAATAGAGTCGATATACAGGAGATGGACAAAACCCGGCCATTTGTAGGAAACAATGTAAACGATGATTCATCGAACCATACCACATTCTTCTAATCATCAAGTGTCCAGGTTTTATGATCGTGGCACCACTTCTTTCGCAGCTTAGCGTTGGCTTCCGTTGTAAAGGATTTCGCAGTTGCAGCCCTTCCATGCATGTTAGCTTTGTGGAGCGAGTGTTGAGTTCTGCTGTCACTTTTGCCGCGGTAGTTTTATGTTGTCTGGCCACAAGTCTTTTTAATGTTCGTCGGTCTCTGTCAGTTAACTTTGGGTTTCACCCACTATTCCTCTTCGCCAATGATGTTTTACCATGTTTTGTGTATGCTGTCATTACTGTGGATACTGTCGCTCGTGAAACGTTAAACAATTCAGCTGTTTTTGTTGCAGACGCTCCTGCTAACCGAGCACAAATGATTTGCCCTCTCTCGAAGTCTGAGATATCACACATTCCACTGATCGCTTGTTTTAACTGTTGCAGAACAAAGCGTATAATACACTGAAATATAACCTACAAGACTTGGCACATAAACTGTGCAATACATATGCGTCACATTATTTACACAGAAGCAGTGTTGCCAACATGCAACAAAATGTACTATATTGCACGGTGTTCATATTGTTTTGTCCTCTGTATATCCAATTATATGTGTAATGATAACCTCTCGACCTTGCTACCATTCAATCTATAAATTGTTCTCGTGAAGTAAAATTTTGTTATGTTCTTATGGTAAATAAGGTGATCACCAAGCAAATAGTTTTATCTACACGTATGTGAAGTAAATGAGAGATAATGCTGTATAACAAATGCAAAATTGTAAAACTTAATGTTAGTAAGAGTTTTCATGGTAAAAGAAACTCACATTGTAGTTTTAGATAAACATATTCAAGCAATTTTGTCGATGTTTGCCGAATACGAGAATTATTACAGAATTTTGGGGAAAAAATTATTTCACAGTATTTTACATTAAATTGTGGTTAGCAAAAATTTCTAGGCCCTACAGATATAGTATTGTTAAAACACTGTTAATCAGTGTTCGTTATTTTCCTGAAGTTTCTTGCACATTTGTTTGAAATACACAGCGAAAAAATTAGACTTCACATGTATGCACATCAAGAGGTGCAAGATATTGATTATGTTTTGTTCAGTTTCGTTTCCGCACATTTTACTAGGATGCCGTTGATATGATTAGTTAACTATATTAGTCAACGTGGTACACTGAACAGTTAAGCTTTACGTGGATGATTTTGTCTTTTAAGAAAATACGTTCTTGTAATACTGTACAAACTTTGCTACGTGGTGTGTGAATTTTTATGTGACTACATCCCCAACAAATTTTTTCATTTAAGTGTTGTTTAAAGCACACTAATTGCATCCTAACCTAAACATCCGCAAAGTTTTATAATTTTCCTTATTAGTAGGGATGGGACGATTCTACAATCTCGATTCAGATTCTTGATTCTTACTACAAACTCTATACTCAATACTTTTTAATAATCAATACCAATACTGTTATGAATAACTTTTTTAATGTTCTCACAAATTCAGCAAATGTTTTTTTGCTGCAGTAGCATTCTCATGATTCATAAAAAAAAACAGAACTTGTGTCTTGGGTCCAGAAGAGTTGGGAAGTTATGTACAAAACCTCAAAATGCATATTGGTTTAAACTGATGCGCAACAAGCGCTGTCGGATACATGTCTTAGTCTCAGCCTCTGGTGTTCCCCCTAGTGCACCATAGCAACAACCACCGCTGCTCATTCCGCCTCTGTACAGTTCGTATTCACAAGCAAGTCAACCCCTTGTCGCCTGAAAGGCCGGCAATCCGCATGACACCGTGCTCCAGTCTGAGTGAGTGAATCCACCACCTCGCTTGCCTTGTCCTGGCCGGCAAGGCACTGAACGTGCACGCTTGCCGCGCATATGGGGAAGTTTTCCTCTCCATGCGGCCTGCTCCAGCACCCCTCGCTCGCCACGTTTCTTGAGGGTATTTATTCCTATGCACGCCCTCCAGACAGGGCAGTTCAAGAGTAGTTCTGACTGGAGCATCTTGCCATCGCGACACACTTGCCGTACCACTTGCCTTCAGCAGTAGCAAGCAGTTAGACCTAGCATATAACGTTACTATTGTCAGAACTTGTGTTTCTCAAGCACACTAGGCAGAAGTTCGTCACGGAGCCATTTCCTTGCTTCGAGTGTTGGCCACGTGCCTCATCCGCGCCGGGTGTAGCTGTACCAGGGTCTCTCTCGCCCTGACCTTAGATCAATATCTCAGCCGCCCTGCAGCAAACAGCTTGGCAAACTTGGTCCCTCGTCCATCAGATGTTAGCGGGCACAGGTCGGAGATATAGGTCTTGTAAATTCCTACTAAGAGAATAAAACATATATCTACCAATTAACCTCTTTTTGGTCTGATCATTCTCTTTCGCTTTCACCTCCCTTACTAACTTTGCCTTCTGTGCGCATATCCACTTATCTACTTCTCGGTGCAAGCAAAATCGCCACGATAGAGTTTTGAACCACTGACTCCACTGAAGGGTGCTCTCACCTCTTGTCAATGTTTGGTGTCTAGTTGCTAGCAGGTAATGCTACTCTTCTAGCACCACTATGGCAAGGGGAAAGAGAACCTTTCTCTGAGACTTCTGAGGCTTGAGGAGAACAAACACGTTAAGACATTACTACGACTCTCAGGCTACAAGCTGGTCACGCCACTAACCGAGAGCCATAGGGTCCTTACGTAGGGAACGCTGTGAACACAGAGGGGCAATTAAGGTCTGGTGACACCGCACACTCAACTTCTCACCGAGGGGAATCAGGGGGGCCCCTCTCCTCAAGTCGCTATAGGCCTGAGTACCATCCCTCGTGAAAAGTGCACGCTCCTGTGCTGATCAATTGATAGGACTCCGGCAGGGATTTACCCCAAAACACCGGCCCCAGGAAGAGTAGATTCCTTCCTAGGTGGACCACGCCAGAACCTGTCCTCCTGTGCGCTGCTACGTAATATTAAAACACCTTCACGGTTGCGCCTACGCCTCCAGGACACTCACTGAATCTGTTAAATCCTAATTCTCTCTTCTTCTTTTGATTTTTATTCTCTAGACATAACTTTATATCACTGACAGTGCATAGCTGTGTACCCTAAATGCCCAACCACTGGGCGGGCCATAAAAAGGATAGCATAACCATCAGTGCCCAGCTACGCGCCCTGGTGAGCCAAGGTCAGATGCCCCCAGGGTGTAACCACGTTGGCCCATACGACCCCCTTAAAATCCTTGTTAAGGAGACTCAGTTTCCCTGGTCTCGAGAAGGATACTGGGCCTGTACACCTTTATTCATTATTCCACGTTGAGTGTATTAAGCATTAAAACCAAAGACCTAAAGATGTCATTAAGAACCACTTACTCAATTAAATTTATGAATACACAGTCACTTTAAATTAAAAACTTAATTTTTGAAATTGAAAGAAATTTAACCTTTACTTATTCTAATGTTTTTGTCCAGCGTTCCTTTATCGGCCCGGCCGGACCACAGTCAATCCCACGGTTAAAACTGCCACAACTTAATTATTTGTGACAATTTTTGCCAACCATTACTTGCCAAGACGTTTGCAAACCCTTATGATACTAACCGAACCCACAACTGATTGTGTCCTATAATAATCATGCCGTTAAAATTAGAGTTGTTCTGATACCATGTTTTCCGATACCAATGCAGATACCCTGATACCAATGCCCTTCCCTCTTGTTTGTTGTTCCAGCTCACCATTATTGTGCAGAAATATGAGAAATAAGAAAAAATAAAAAGGAAGAGATTTTCCCAATTTATATGCAGTATAAACACAACAAAAGAAAGTAATGATTAAACTAATGTCTGTATTAGAAAGATAGCAAGCAAAATTAAATCATCACCGGTTTTTGATACACATTACTTAAGATACAGCAAATTTTCTTTTAAAAATACAAGCTGATTACCGTGATTAGGAAGTAGGAGACTACGGTGATCTGTAACAATGAGACCTCCTTGTGCTCTATTTCCTACAGATGTCCAAAGGTCTGATGTGATACACATTTCTTCAACACTATTCAAGATCTCACTTACTTTTGTCTTTGTTTCTTCATACATGTCTGGTATCAGGGTATTTAAAAAAATTTTCTGCCAGGAATCTCGTACTGTGGACATACGTTGCTCATTAAAACACGGAAACCTTCAGTTTTCACCAATCTATAAGGTCATTTCTTCAGACAGAGCATTTCACCAATTGCTCTGTTTATTTCTTTTGCTAGTCTGTTATTGAAAGCATCATTAGGAGTTAGTTGTTTAACCTCTCCTAAACATGTAGTATCTTCACTCTCTTTAGGTAAACTATGACTGGTAGATGCAAATTAATTTTTTTCTTCTTGATTTTTTGATTTTAAGCTTGCAGCTTTTAACATATTTTAATGTGCATCACAATATGTCAGGTGCTTGTTTAGATTTGATGCGGCAAAACTGCTTTAATTTTTACCACCCCGAGACACTATTTTACCACAATGGTTGCATTTTGCTTTATTTATGTCTGTCAAGTCTTTACAAAAGTATTTCCACACACTAGACATTTTAACGCAGTATGTAACAATTCATGGGTGCCAAAAAATGCATTGCACGCGTAAAAAAAACATACAAAAAAAAAACAATCAGGATTATGCTTAGATAGTCAAATACGTTACGCATTTGCAAATGTTCCATGCTCAATATTTTTTGCAGTCGTGTCCGCTAGCGTCAAGTATTTAATGATCACAGATGCAGACTTAATAGGTTTTACCAATAGTCCATACAGACGGTAATTGCATACGCCGGCTTTTAATTTTTATCAACTCTATGTCTTTTAATTTGTAGTAATGTATTGTTACTCTGATTTGTTTAAGTTTTTATGCACATCTTATTGCAGCACGCCGTCTGGAACATAAATATTTTACAACAGTTACAGGCTGCAATATTTATTTCCTGCAATGAAAGCTATTATTTAAATATTTTCAAACAGCTCACAATATGTTTGTTTAAGTATAAAGTAGGGATGGGTCGAATAACAAAAAATATCGATTCCAGTTCTGGTACCAATCCTACAATTTAAAAATTGGTTCCAGTATTCTGTTCAATTTTGAATACTTGCATTTTGCTTGCAACTTCATTAAACAAATGCAGGTAAAATTCATTAAATGTTTTATGTAACCCATGGAAGAACTGAACAATAACAAAGTGTGAAGATAAGTTTTAATGTATACAGATAAACTTTTATTAAATTTATTTAAAGTTAGTAAATATGTAACAAAATATTCTTTTTTTAAGGTTAATATTTGGTGATTGTGATATGTTTGGAAAATACTTTAATTAAATAACTCATGGTGCTAAAAGCCAAAACATTGTGGCGTGCTGTACGATAACGGTAACCTACGGTCGGTCGTCGTTAAAAGAATGGTGACTGGGCGGCCGGCTCCTTTTTTTTTTTTGCTTCTTTTATGCAGTGATGTCCTAGTCTTTTTTGCAGTGCTAGAATATGACACCATAAAAAAAACTGCTTCCCCCCACCCCCCCGGCACCGTGTCATGTTGGCTATCCTTTGCTTTACATGGAAACAAAGAAGGCTTCGAGGAATGTATCGATCGGCTAGCAGTGTTGTTTATGGGGGAGGACTGAAAGATAAAGAGAGAGAAGGGAGACGAGTGATGATATAACAAACTGTTCCGCTACACTTCCCTCTAAAACATCACCAAACAGTTTACAACTACCACTACTTAATTAATTTTTTTTTCGTGTATAGCGCACACCCCAGATATTTTTTCCTTTATTTTGGTATACGAGTGAATACGGTACTTATTTTTGTAACCACAGAGTTTTGCCATTACTAGATTAATTCATAATGTTTTGTACTAAGTACATCAGCATTTCTAAATATTAGTAAATTTATTACTGTGTAGAAACGAAAAACAAGTAGTAGTTAACCTAAAACCGGTTCCGAGTCAAACCTCAAGAACCGCTATAAATTGGAACCGAAGAACCGAATTGACCCATCCCTAGTATAAAGCATACATTTCACTTTGGCGTAGTTCCGTATTTCATGCCAGACAATGATAACAGGAAAAAAAAAAATAAAAAAAAATATATATATATATATTTTAGAGAACACATTGGTAGTTAAACAATAGTTCCCAGTGCAGCCGCAAGAGGTTAACGTAAATATTCAAAATTGTATAAATTGTAGTTTGCAATATCGCCACCCAGAGCACAGCGAAATGAAAATTCTCCACTTGTGTCCATGATATACACTTAAGAGCAAAAAAACTGATACACCTGCCTAATATCGTGTAGAGCCCCCCGAGCACGCAGAAGTGCTGCAAGACGATGTGGCATGGACTCGACTAATGTCTGAAGGTATGCAGGAAGCAATTCACACCATGAATCCTGCAGGGCAGTCTACAAATCCAATCCGTGCCAATTTGAGAAAAGGTTGCACGTCTATTACGTTTAATGATTCTCGTCAGTCATTGTTTGTCCCGTTCTTTCACAATCTTTTTCCGGCTGCAGCGATGTCGAAGATGTGATGTTTTACCGGATTCCCGATNTTGTCCCGTTCTTTCACAATCTTTTTCCGGCTGCAGCGATGTCGAAGATGTGATGTTTTACCGGATTCCCGATATTTCCACATATAGCGCTATAGTACAGCTGCTATTGCCAGTTTACGTATAACAAAACTCAGTTCAACTTGATGTGGTAAATTTTCTTTTAGTGAAAATAAATGCATGTAATACTGTACAAACGTAATTTCCAGATAATTATTTGCTACATGTGATGTGCCTACATCCCAAACTTTAATTGTTTATATTTTGGTGTTGTTAAAAGAATGTTGATGGCACCCTAACCTAAAAATCTTCAGAGTTTTATAATCTTCCTTATGCATGCTATGAATAACGTAAGATTACCAGCTACTATGTTAATTTTAGGAAAATGCAATTTATTTCCTCTATGACCCTTTAAAGTAGTTATAAAAACTCAGAATACTTAGTTTTGTTTCAAATATGAATCTAATCAAATATTTATTCACTTGAATAGTTGCATTTTCAAATATTCGCACACCCCTAGAAATTTTACACCATGAGAACAGTTCATAAATTGATTGGTAGCGAGGTTGAAAGATTATCATTGTACGTACCATTCAAAATATATAGAGCCAAATAACTATGCTGCTCGTTCATGGGCAGGATCATGCCTACGTGTATTTTATTTATAAACTAATATCTCTAACCAAAAATGTTGGTTATATGACGGAAGTAAATAGTACACATAAATAACACAGATGAATATTTTTTCGTAGAACATAATAATTAAGTACTAAGCATTTGCTCAGTATTTGTAAACACTGCCGACTTTATTCATCTTCTGTGGTTTGTGGCAAGGTTCTTGACAACTAGCAAATACAGCATTAGCAACTACTGAGCAAGGGCGGTGATTATTGTCGGCTGCTTACGCAAAACCAACTAAGAATGCCAGAAATAGTTACTGTTTTAGATAGTGCCAGAATTTATGAAAGTGAAGGTTTTTTTTTGTTTTATAAGATGAACCAAAGTACAAAACTACGATGTAAACATTAAGAAGGTCAGAAAAGATAAGTGCTTAAACACTGCCGTACCATATGCAAAGTTATTTAGTGATAGTGGAGGACATTAAAAATAAAAAGACAACTGCATTGGAAGACAATTTGTGCTATTTTCATATTGCCACGAAAACAAAAATAATACATTTCTGCAACTTCTTTGCAGAAACATTTCGCTACGTAAGGAGTATTTTTATTTTATCAAAAATCAAATATTTACTAGTACTGTATTTTGCAGTTAGGTTTATGGATTTGTTTTGAAGTAATACTAAACTGAACTGGATTTAATTAAAATATTTTCATCTACAAAAATTATTGTGACGTGAGACTGTGTGTTACATGACAAGGGTGCTCCCGTAAGGTTGTCCTTTCATACTTATCGTTAAATATTTTTGAATGTTTTACACTTAGATATGTACTGATTAAAAGAATGCATATCAAATTCCATTATGTTTGAGTGAAATCATTATAAAAACAACAGATTCATGTTATTATAATAATAATAATAATGCATACTTTTTTTGCTATAAAATTTATTTGGCAAATAAATTTTTTTTTTGACGAAATGGTAAAATTTTAATGATGAAATTATTTTATTTTATTTACCGTAAACATGGGGCCTTATATATCTGTAATTTTGGCTCGAGCACTTACACCACAAACAAGTACTATACCTTCTTAAATATTTTGTAGATCCCCACAATTTTGAATGTCGCAAGACAGTTGGCAGAAAAAATATGTTATTGCCCTTTTTATGACTCAGAAACATGAATGACTGTTTATTACACCAAAGTTCCAAAATATTTGCAAATTATTTTATTCATATTCGATTTGCAATGAAAAAGAGACCATCGCACAGTCCTAAAATTTTTTGTTTACATTTTTATAGTCCTCAACGTTATCACCACACAGATAGTTTTCTTATCCGCATGAATGTTAAGTAAATGAGAGATAATGATTTATAACAAATGGAAAATTGTAAAACCTTAGGCTTGTAAAAATTTTCATGGTAAAAGAAGATAACACTGTGGTTTTAGATACACTTAAACAAGCGATTTCGTCGATGTTTCGTACATACGGGAATTATTACAGAATTCCACAAATAAACATGATTCCTCAGNTAAACAAGCGATTTCGTCGATGTTTCGTACATACGGGAATTATTACAGAATTCCACAAATAAACATGATTCCTCAGCATTTTGCGTTATTTCAGAGCTTGCAAAAATTTCTAGGCCGTAAGTATCGGTAAAGGTATTGAGTATCGAAAATCTATCGGTATTGAGGTATCACTATTGAGAAAATTTGAGTGTTGACCCATCACTAATCCTGGTCTGAAATGTGTTTTCTTTTCGTTGGCAAAAATATATTGGAGACACGTTTAATAGTTTTACCAAAAAACCAGTATTTCAAACATGCTGNGTTCTTTTCGTTGGCAAAAATATATTGGAGACACGTTTAATAGTTTTACCAAAAAACCAGTATTTCAAACATGCTGCAACCCAGTTCAAGTGCTAGGCAGGTAAGTACTGAAACTACACATTGCCTAAAAATAAGTACAGTACCATAAGGGCCACACATGAAAAATATAGACACTTTTATGAGATGTAGATGGCTTACTGAGGCTCTTCTTGAGATGTGTATGTCTTGAACCACTTGATAGTAGCGGTGCGGCCTGCATGGTCCACACTTTGCACCACTCCGTATACGCGCATGCAACTGTCATCCCTGTTCTCTATCACAAAGTCTCCTGGGAAGAATTCTTGGTCATCCAAATGGTGGATAGGATATAACTGCGTGGAGGGGATTCCCATCTCAACTGAACCATCCTAGAAAACACAAGTCTTCTTATTGGTCAAGAAGTTTCTCGATTCCAAACAAAATCATTCAGAAACAAATTCACTCATGAACATTTGAGTTATATCAAGAAACTTCAAAGACAATGTACAATATCTATTTTCTGACTCAATATATCATATATGAGTAGGGGGTGCAAATAGTAGATTTTGATGTTCAAATATATCCAAATCTGAAATAGCATAATTTAAAAATAACAGGTATGCTCCAAAATGTAACCATGAATAAATACAGTGTGTGCGTGTGTATGTGTGTGTGTATATATAAAAGAGAGAGAGACAGCGGGCCTGCATGAAATTATAAGACACACACATTGTAACTAAACCATGATAACGTGCATGCATTATAACTTATAACTGCAGGGAATAATAGAGATACATTTTGGTCATCGGGAAACAGATCTAAGTTCTTCTTTGCAATAAAAATAAATGCTTTACTGGCAAAGGAAACTATTACCTTGGTGTTGCAGTAATGATCAAATGTTATATTCAGTGATCATGTGCTGTGAAGTTTATACGTATTTTCACGAGTGAATTGGTAGAACATTCTGCANCAAATGTTATATTCAGTGATCATGTGCTGTGAAGTTTATACGTATTTTCACGAGTGAATTGGTAGAACATTCTGCAGAAGCTGTAGTTTGGTGCTTGCTGTTGCAGTGCTATTTGCTAACGTGCTGTAACTGCAAACTGTTAGCAGATGTTTGCAATTTCTTGCTACCTTGGTCCTGAGTCAATAACAGAATTTGTTTACTGTAAGTAAACAAAATGCTTTGCAAATACTGTAATGACGCAGTATTCGTAATGTTCGGGACACGTGTTTCATTTTATTTCGCTTTGGTAGGCTTCATAATATTTTTATTGGTATACAAAATTAAAGCTGTGGTGATTTGTTTCCCGTGAGTGTGTTTATCGAGCATACGTTTGCCGTTTCGTTTGAAACGTCGTAGTTTTCAGTAAGAGTCAGCATTATTTAGAAACTTTCAGACTGCGTCGACAGTTTTAGTTCCTATGGCGTAGTTTCGATAACGTGTGGAGAGTGTGCGTGGCAGCCCACACCAGGCCCTTATCTGGGGAGAGGGGGGTGATAGCCAGCGCAAGTACATGTGTGCCTGTCGCCTTCCGTCAGTTGATACAGAACAGTTGTCGAAGTCAGTCGTCTCACGTTAATTGATAACGAGAGTTGAATCAAGTCAGTCGACTGAAGTGAGTTGTCATCCAGGGCTCGCCTCGGCCCCGCCGGGTTTAGCGCTAACCCCCACACCGGCCAACTAGAACTTACTAGATTATTTCTATGCCGGTGTGGGAGGTCGCTGCATTTAATTTTCTTCTGGCAAGTTTTTAAGAAATGAATTAATTCGTAAACGACTGCACTTGTCTGGTGATCTGAAACCTGTTCGTACTCTGAACTTCGTATGCGAACTGTGTCACTAACTGGTAAATAAACGTATAGAACAAAACAAAACTGGAACTTGACTTTATTTCTTATTTAATTGGCGTCCATTTTAAAGAGTCTCGTGTTACTCTGTCTTGAGCTAGTTGAGTGGAGAGTTATAGCCGAGTGGCAACTTAAAGCCGGCTATAACTTTGTATCGTGCCACGTTACAATACAAACATTACATTATAAATGTGTGCCACCGGCTTGATACAAAAAACTGATACAGTCCTGTACTACTAATGCTGTTAGTTCGCGCTTCAACCGACCATCACAACTATGATGCTATGCCATGTTGGTATTGTTTGAGTCCACTATGCAACTGTATCATGCCTTCAACAATGTATCGAAATTGTATACTTTTAAATGTGTTTACAGCAATAAAATGCTATAATTTCCCTGTATACACCCAAAAATCTGTGTTCATCACACGGGGCTTTATACGGCAATAAAAGTGATACAAAGATGTTTTTGTTTTGGTAGTAGACTAAATGTGATAAAAATATTGTTTTTCTTTTGGTAGTGCACAACTGCACACACAAACTTGTTATGCTTACTTCTTCGGCTGCAAACAATAAGAAAAATAAATAAATCCTATTTCATAAATGCCAAAGTGAAAATAAATGCGTGTGTGATGGTTTTGTTAATAATTCTGGTTTTTATGATGTTTTTGAACAAATTATTCAATGTCCTACCAAAGTAAACAACCTCGCTCTGATCTAATGATGGTTGATTTGCCGCTGCATCAAATGGAATTTTTTTTTATAAAAACGACCATTTATCATAATTAGTAACATTCTAGCTCTAATAACTATGGAATAAAAGTTTAAATGAAAGACTACAAATTAGTAGGCATATTATGTCAAGCCAATAACCACTTCAGACAGGAATGTAAATTATTTTCAATTTTCCCAAAAGATATTCAAAGTTACAATGCAAAATTCGTAAATTACTATTCACAATTATTTGAATATCTGTACACCCCTATAAATGAGTTACGCTACTGAATTATTTACTTATCCACTGACAAAATACACAAAAGCAAACATATTAAAATTTTGATTTTAAGTTTATTTACTTTTATTACCATTTTAAGACAAAAACTAACAGTACCCATATCAATATCATCACTATTAATTTAATTTTTACACTGAACACTGAAGCATTACCACTGAACTCTATACAAACTAAATTTCTAGCCACAGTTGGTGATCAACACTTGCAATGATGATAAAATAACTGACACCAATTTACTCTTTTCATAAAATNCATGCCTTCAACAATGTATCGAAATTGTATACTTTTAAATGTGTTTACAGCAATAAAATGCTATAATTTCCCTGTACACACCCAAAAATCTGTGTTCATCACACGGGGCTTTATACGGCAATAAAAGTGATACAAAGATGTTTTTGTTTTGGTAGTAGACTAAATGTGATAAAAATATTGTTTTTGTTTTGGTAGTGCACAACTGCACACACAAACTTGTTATGCTTACTTCTTCGGCTGCAAACAATAAGAAAAATAAATAAATCCTATTTCATAAATGCCAAAGTGAAAATAAATGCGTGTGTGATGGTTTTGTTAATAATTCTGGTTTTTATGATGTTTTTGAACAAATTATTCAATGTCCTACCAAAGTAAACAACCTCGCTCTGATCTAATGATGGTTGATTTGCCGCTGCATCAAATGGAATTTTTTTTTATAAAAACGACCATTTATCATAATTAGTAACATTCTAGCTCTAATAACTATGGAATAAAAGTTTAAATGAAAGACTACAAATTAGTAGGCATATTATGTCAAGCCAATAACCACTTCAGACAGGAATGTAAATTATTTTCAATTTTCCCAAAAGATATTCAAAGTTACAATGCAAAATTCGTAAATTACTATTCACAATTATTTGAATATCTGTACACCCCTATAAATGAGTTACGCTACTGAATTATTTACTTATCCACTGACAAAATACACAAAAGCAAACATATTAAAATTTTGATTTTAAGTTTATTTACTTTTATTACCGTTTTAAGACAAAAACTAACAGTACCCATATCAATATCATCACTATTAATTTAATTTTTACACTGAACACTGAAGCATTACCACTGAACTCTATACAAACTAATTCTAGCCACAGTTGGTGATCAACACTTGCAATGATGATAAAATAACTGACACCAATTTACTCTTTTCATAAAATCNTTCTAGCCACAGTTGGTGATCAACACTTGCAATGATGATAAAATAACTGACACCAATTTACTCTTTTCATAAAATCAATGGCTTTTCCTGGAAAAGTAGCTACCATTACAAAGCCAAACACACAATATTTTTCAAAAATGTTTGTGAATAGGTCTTTGTAATTGTACAAATAATAAACCTGTCACGTTTGTGCAAGTACCACAAAAGTTATTACCGTATATTGATTAAAAAAACACTAGCCTGAACTGAAATTTGATAAAGAGCTTACTGCACTTTGTAAATCCAGGCAAGGTTTCTTTTACTGACGGGGGATTAATCACTGAGAATCCCATTTAACTAGAGGACCCTCATGACCTGCAATGCCAATGGTAAATCTGATCTGTTTCAAAGGAATGTGTACCCTGCACGGACAATTTCATGACTGTAAAGGAAAACAAATATTAGACTCTTGTATGACCTGACACAAAAGGAAATGTTTTTGGATGAAAAATTAACAGATTTTTTTCTTTTAGTAGTACAAAAAAATTCTTGGAACAAGTAATCATAACATTTTACTGTGTGGTGATTTGGAACAAACAACAAAGTCTATTTAATACTTTTTTCTTGACAACATCTTAGGAAACAGATGTACAAGAACTCTCAAGCTGGTACTTAAAAGAAGAGTGTCAGGGNGTGTGGATGCACTGTTGTGAAGCATATCACTGGCTATGCCAGTTTCCTCGGGTGGTAAATTATTGCTAGTGTGTCTAGTGGCCAGACGACCAACTAGGGTATGGCACAAAAATTCTAATTATGCAGTTTTGGTTAGGTAGGTTAGGTTAGGTTCAACTGCACAATTGTATTAATTTTTACGCCTTTGAATAACTCAGTTTTTTAACATTGTTATTAAATTTTCTTAAATTTCTTATTTTTGAAATACAAAATGGCATACAACTGTAATTTATTTTTTAATGAAAAAAAAAAAAAAACCATTATATGTTGTTTCAAGGTTGCTTCTATGTTTGGAAAGGTTCACAACTCATATCTTGACATTTCCACTTCCGCAAATTTTAGAATGGCAATACTTCCAATGTGCTGCGAGATAGTATAAAAGGCCACAGATAGTAATATTAGGTGCATTGGCTCATCAAAGTGGCCCGAATTCAGCTATTTCCAAACACTTTTTTTTTTTTTTTTTTTTTTTTNAAAAAAATTATGTACAATCTTAATTACAATCAAACTAATATGTTTTGTGCAATTTATGTATTTTTGTGTAATGTGCTTTCTCTTTTTTATGCATGAACAGGTCACTCAGCTCCTTTTTTTATGAATCACAACTCTGTATGAATGAATCACTGTCTATATGTTATAAATAACTGTTTTTATGCACTGTGCATCGCATAAATATTAGGTCAAGGTAGGTTAGGTTAAGTTGGGTTTGATTCAACAATGGTATTGTTTTTACCCCTTATAGTAAATAAGGCCATTTTATACTGTTTAACACCTTCATTTAATTTCTACATTAAAAAAAAAACATAACGACTGTGTTTTTTAACACTATTATATGAATACCACAGTTGGAAATGCATTTTTGGAATAGTATACACAATTAGTAATTCCATTTTCTATAGTTGCACACTTTAAATTCACGCGTCTTTGATGTAAAAAATTCCAACAGTAAATGTTAGTACTGTATACAGTAAATGTTAGTACCGTAAACATCAAAATTAATTATTAATACACCAAAACTGTTTGCAATTTGCCAAAAAATTACAATACAAATATTTTTTATAATAAATTAAAAACACCAGCAAGAGAAACATTTCCTCCCCTCTTCCATTTCCATGCATCCACACATGTCCATGTACCCCACCCTCTCTCTCCATCACACTCCCTCCTGCACCCCTCCCCACTCTCTCCTGCCACCATAATCTCTCTCCTTTACATCATGAACATATGCACACAAATGTATGCACTCACAAGAAAAAATGGAAAGATAAGAATTACCTGCCACACAACATCAGCTATGGAAGAGGTTGACAATGTTTCCACTACCACCCGAAAGCCAGGCACCAAGGGAAGGGCAGGGGCTTTTTTCTTTGCACGCCGCAACTTCTTTTTTTTTAGCACCTTGGTCATTAGTGCGGGACCCTTCTTCTTTTTACCTTTTAACACCACAGCACCAAAAGCGTTTTAAAATACACTACAGTACTACTAAACAAAACATATTACAAATTTTTATTCATGTTCAACATACGTTTTAAAAACACAGAGTACAATCCTAAGGTTTCAGTGAGATTTATTGGTCTGTTCCAGTTTAAAGGATGGATGAGATGATATGAGATGTGGCATGTGTGGAGCAGTAGCAACAAAATAAAGTTGGGAGGGAAAAGAAACATCATAAAACCCATAAAATTATAGTGCATGCCACTGTACACTGCTACATGAGGTTACCTGAAAAAACCTTCCACAAATTACTGAGTACACCTAAAATGGCTACTGCTGTAGGTTACTGTACACGTGATTCCAAGTATGTATAAAAAAAAACTGTTAAGTTTATGTCATTTCACACTGACAAAGCAATTATACACACAATATTTTAGATATAGCCCATTCACGGTTTATTTCCAACTTTTCTGAGGCCCTCATAGACTTCTACTTTAAGCATATTCCTCCGCCTCATGCAAAGCAAGCTTAACCAAGTATAGAAAATTACACCAAAGGGACAGCACCCCGCATTCGTGTGCACTCAGTGTAATAATAATTTGCTTAGGGACTATTTCTTGCTAGGCATTGTAACATTCCGGTTTTACAGGTATTATATTTGTCTTCGGTTTCAGATTATTTGGTTGTGGTAAGGATTAATTAAGATAATTTTCAAATTAAGATTTAATATATGATTTAAGTGAAGTGCAATGTAATTTTGATAATGTCATGAGTTTATTGATGTAGAGATAATTTAGAGGTTATGGCTATTGTTATTGTACATTTTGTCCTTAGAGGGTATCAAGTATTGCATTGTTTAATTTTCAGATAAAGGTTTAGAGGTTATTGTTCATTTAGTCCTTAGAGGGTAGTAAGTATTTAAATTAGTAAATCATGTGAAATTAAAGGAAAGTGTCCCGATTGGCTCTCGTCTTGCCATTGCTGATTGTATGAGTAGTGTGGCGTGGTCAGACGACAGCGAATCAGAGTGCAAGTAATAACAGAAGTGACGAACTTTGAATCTAGCTTTTCTTTTCTTTAAGAATACAGTCACCACCATCAAGAATGGACGCGTGGGAGATGAAAATAAATTAAACTTTGTCAAAAGCAGTTCATCTATAATTGGTGCAAGATGTTTTAAATATTCATCGTAGATAACAAAATCAAGCGAGATTTGGTAATTTTTTGTTTTGAAAAAACAAGCAAATGACTTAATAAAAAATGGATAACAGAACTTCGGCCTTCTAATTCTACTCAAAGTTACAGCAATACTAACACATCTATTTTCTCCCTGTATTTATTCATATTAATTATAATGAAATTATATAATGTATAGATAAAAAATACAAATAAAAGTTAGATTTAATAAAAAATGAGATACTTTTATGTTAACACAAGTTTAACACATTTGTGATACAAGACACATTTAGGAAATAACCAAGCACAACGTACATGGGGTGATTTTTCAAAGGTTTAATTCAAAAAGTGTGGAGAAACTGTGAATAGACTATAAGATTAGATAAATTTCAATTCTGGAAACTGTGAATCCTCCACTTTATTGGGTTGGGTTTGGTTAGGTTATGATACTATATTAAAAACATTACGGAAGGAAGGGAAGGTTTGTAATAAACAAATAAACCCATTTCATTAACTATTAATGAGGGGTCCTAACTATTCAGTACAAATATTCAAACATTTCAGTTAATTTTGTTTTCAAACATATTTGAATAATACTTCAGTTATATATTTTAGCCATCTACCCCTCACTCTAATGCCACTTCAAAATGATTCTCATAAGTTGTATATTCGTTCTCGTTACTGTAGTTACCTGCATAAATGCATTTGCTGAAAAAAACTTGTGCGATATACAGTTACAGTAAAACTCTGTTAAGACGTTTCTGAAGTAACTGAAAAATAATGCTTATTAACCAGGAAGGAAAACTTCTTTAAAGGGTCAAATTACACATGTGTAGATAGACAAGGTACACAATTATTCAACTTATTAAGCAGGAAAACTTCTTAAGTGGGAATTCTTAACAAGGTTTCACTGCACTAAAAGCATGTTTGATTTCACCAGTGAACAGAGAAACAACAACACACTTATTTCACCATGATATTTGAAATCAAGGGTGGGCATAAAATGGAAATGAACTTCACACATCTTAATCTTACTTTATTGAGTTAATTTTTAATGTACACTAGCAATTCATATAGTGACATCAGCAGTAATGATGGGTGTAGCTCACAGCCATATTTTTCATTTTTTGTTTCACATGTTAGTATAATTTCACCTTGAATGACCTTGTTGTTTTAGTCTGTGCATTCATATTAGAATTACCTGGAACAATGTTCCCAGTTTATTCCTAATGTAAAAAAATAAATTAAAGAGACCCATTTTTTCTGGTGACATTGATTAAAATTCAGGTTCAAGATTCAAGAATATTTTAAAGGATTTCACTATGGATTCAGATTTGGCCAAAATACTATTTGACCCATTCCTACTTATTACGTATTGAAACGTAGTAAAATAGCAGCTAAACCTTTATTTTTCATAGTAAATAAAAGTTTAAATTACTAAATAAATAATACACTAAATTTAAAATAAATAGAACACTGTTATAACATTCCTGCATATAACACCATTATTTCATGGTCCCACTATTTCCTGCATATAACAATGTTCAAATTTTCATTTCCTGCTTATAACATCAGTATTTATTCAATTCCTTGTCGCATCTCAAATGAAATTTTTCTCTTAAGTAAAATTTCAGTATATTAACAATGCAACACCCAACAAAAAATAACAGAAAACAATTTATACTTGAAATATTAAGGATTTTAGAGGTAATTGTCCTGAAAATTACTATGATAACCAAGAGTAGATGAGTGAGCAAGCATCCAGAATGCATGTCATTTTGCATTAATTGATGATGCTATGATCCAAGAAATTCAGATCACTGATATTTTTGCATCAAATGATTCAGATGATGATGAACTTGATTAGCTATTTATTTATATAAGTGCTAAAATTATTACAATAGAATTTTTTTTCGTTTGATGTGTCCCTGCATGTGAAATATTGTTTCCTGCTTATAACATTTTATTTTATTGGTCTCTTGGAAACATGTTATAACAGGGTTCTACTGTATATCCTATCACCTTCCTACCAAAGTGATGTCACCACTTCAATACTTAATATTATCGCTAGGGATGTCAAACTCGATTCAACGATTCCTGGATACCCACGATTCTTGAAGAACTGTATAATTGAGAATTGGAAGTCCAAGAACCGAGGCAATAAAAACCAATTACTACAAATACATAACTTACCACCTATCAAAAACAGTTTAAAATTACTTGATTTATGCCAGTAATTGAATCACTCTTGGAAAATTATTTTGTGCGTGAAAATATTAGATGCGGAAATAATCTGAAAATAAAGGTATGCTCGCTGTGTTCAAATTCACCATTTGGTATATTAGTATTTAGTAGCTTCAGTTCGGTCACAATTTGGTAGTTTTGTATTTTAGCAAGTTTCTTTACACACTAAAAACTAGGGGTGAGCGGGATCCCAAACTTCGGGAATTCGTAACGATTTTCTCGTCGGGCTGGAAATAATTTTTTCGGATATTTTCGAAAAAACTTATTTTCACGTCTGTAGGATGTTCCAACTTAAATACAAGTCGGGTTTCGTGCGAGAAGGTTTGTATCAATTATTTACGCAAGCGATTATGATTTTATGAATGAAATCTTGTCGAGAAAATTTAGATTCTTCCGCTTATTCACAGTTTTCAAAGATTGTTAAGCTAAAAAAAATGTTGTACGTCATATATTATGTAACGTTAACACTACGTATTTATGGCGAAAATTAACTAAAACTGGTTGCAAACTTGCACTATTAGGAAGTTACGGTAAAACATGCGCAATGAATTTGTCTTATATGCGAGCAACATCTATAAGTTGAAAGTATCGATTGCTGGTTGATGTGGGACGCAAGTTTTGATAAACGTAACCTAAACATTCACGTAAAAATAATCTAGTGAACGATGAATGTTTAATTCAATTCCAAATGTTAACTATTTTACTGAGATCTAACATGGTGTTTTTTAATATGGGTTTGGTTAAGACAATTCGTAACACGCCAGCAAATTGTCTTTGCTTTTCATTCGGAATGTGTTTGTTTTTAATTGTGTGTTGTGCTCACTCGTCGCTGGGATGTTGACAAACTCCATACGTAGCAAATTCGTTACGAGAAAAAATGTAATTAATTTACTTGGCCACTTTTAATTTTGTTATTGATAGAGGAATTAGTTTTGTTAGCATACAGATTTGGTATGTTGCATTCATAACCTGCATGATGCAACTTGGCTGTGATTGTAATTGCACTACGTCATTCGGAGTGTGTGTGTTTACGAACGTTTAAACTTCCACTGAAAGTTAATTTGAGTAAATTTGTGTCAATGTACACACATTTTACTACCAAAAATGGAACGAAAAATGTTCTTTAGTAGACATCATGAAATTATAAAGAAAATAGCAACAAACTGAAAACATAAAGGCAATGTTTTTAAACAAATTTAAAGTTACATTTTTGTTTTAATATGTCTTAAGTCCAATATTATTTGATTATTTAAAAAATATTGGTAAGGGATTTTCGTATTAAAATTTAAGCAAGTATTTTAAAGAAGTGCTCCAAACCCAGAGGATTAACTTGAAGTGCAACAACAAAATGTATAAAATATAAAACCATATGACTTTTCTAGCTCGAATCTAATTTTTAGGACATACAGTCTATGTTTATTTTTTGTTTTAATGAAATAAATAATAATATAATGTTATTCACTAGGTCTAGCAACCCACAAATGTCTTTACTTAACCTACAATAACTTTCCTGATATTTCCCGAATTCCAACACACTACTAATAACTAAATACTAAAATACCAAGTACATCATTATTTTGTAGACTAATTCAGGTCACGTGTCGTTTTAGTATACTGGCAATTCGAACATGACCTCACTTTTTGTTACACCTATACTTTCATCACTCTAATAAAAAAGAATGTTTAAAACACCTACCACATAGCGGATGATTTTAACGTTACCACGACATAGGACTTACATAGCACTTTATTAATTTGAACGTGTCAGAAACTAACTTTTTTTCCACTTATGGAATGTTCACATTTGCACCTTTTTGTGCCTTCTTGTGGCTTTGATATGTTTCTTCGTTCACAACATCGTAAATTACGTGTGCATACTTCACTGTTTGCATTATAACTTGGTGAGGAATGAGAAGAAATTATATTTGTACCATTGTAATATTTCCATGAAATAAAAATATAATTACATTATAGTAAAAGGGAGTTTCTCGACATCTTATGGTCTTGGAACGACCGTCTGGCATCTGCCAAGATTGTTTACTAGACTACCTACGCCATTGGTTTAATTCCGTGGCAGCGCTGATAGTACTCAACCAAAGCTATGCCATTTAAAAACCAAACACGTTTGATCATAACAAGAAAAACATTTCCATGCAATCGTTTTAAAGAATGAGCAGTGTGTTAACTGTCTTACAAACAAAATGCCAAACAAAGTGTCTGCGAAATGCCTTTATATGTAGAGGCAATAATGGAGATTTTCTTTATTTAATAATGATGCATTCCCAATCTCGTCCCTTTCTCATGAAAAAATTTATTTTCAGCCCTGCCCAAAATTTTCTTGGCTCAAAATCTCTAATTCCCCCCCAAGCTATGTTTTGTTTATGGTAAACACAAGCCAATTATAGTATTATCAATCTACAGTTATTATGTCTATCAGTTGCGTGTGACTAAAATATTCCTTTTTTTTGCAATACATAATGTATTTTCACTGTGATATTCTTGCAAACGTTTTGATAATTTCATGTGTTGGTGAACATGGCAAGTAAGGTTTGGAAATATTTTCGAATTAACTATGTGGACAAAATATATATGTATTGATATATAAATATATATATATATATGTATGTTTTCAATATTGTCTCATATGCCTCTTTTGAACTTTTTGGAATTTCATATAAATATACTCCTACTGTTCGTGTTATATTATTTACACAGAAGAGCAAAAAAAAACTGGCATAGGCGTGCGTATGCAAATAACAGAGGTATGGAACCAAACAGAGTAACGCGACGCAGTCAGCAGTTAGATCGGTTACTGCTGCTACAATGGCAGCTTATCAAGATTTAAGTGAGTTTGAACGTGGTGTTATAGTCCGCGTACGAGAGATGGGACATAGCATCTCTGAGGTAGCGATAACATTTGGATATTCGTGTACGACCATTTCACGAGTGTACTGTGAATATCGGGAAGATCAAATCTTCGACATCGCTGCAGCTGGAAAAAGATTGTGAAAGAACGGGACAAACGACAACTGACGAGAATCATTTAACATGACAGACATGCAACCCTTTCTCAAATTGGCGCAAATTGGATTTGTGGACTGCCATGCAGGATTCATGGTGTGAATTGCCTCCTGCATACCTTCAGACATTAGTCAAGTCCATACCATGTAGTCTTGCGGCACTTCTGCATGCTCGGGGGACCCTACACGATATTAGATAGATGTACCAGTTTTTTTGGCTCTTCAGAGTATGTTAGTAATAGGCCTACTACTAATGTAGGCCTAGTTTAAATAATTAAATTTCACACCCTTCTATACAGTATTTAGTTCTGTAAAGTAATTGTCTGTAACTAAAAAAATCACGATTTTTGGAATAGAGAATCGAGAGTGGTATCTGCATCAAGATCGAAAACAGAGGAAAAGTGGAATTGTTACATCCCTAATTATGGCATAGTTTCCTTTCACAGTGTTTTAATATGAACAGTGAAACCTCGTTGTTGCATTCCCGTTTATGTCGATTTCCTGTACCAGTCAATTTTTTTGGATGGTCCCAACAAATATCCTATATAAACAATGTTAAAAAAACCAGCATTCAACGCCCTTAAATCATTAATTTAGCCGCATCCATCGATCAGATATTCTATCTCAAAACCAAAATATATTCGGAACTATTGTTTATCTGTGAAAAAACTATCTTAAAACTGGTACTACCAAAATTTGGTAGCGCCAAGAGCAGGTAAACAGACACTCCCACCCTAACCTCAAACGCTAGTATACACCACTAGTGGTGAAACATTGCAATTGTTAACAACCACGTAATTTATTTTTGATAATTAAATCACTATTTGTTTTAAATTACTCACGTCGAAAAATATATAAAACCTAATAATTGCAGGCATTTCTTTGTTTCGAGTCAGCAAACGAATGTTAGCGCAAATAAAACACGTATGTTTAATGGATGTGGTACGGACCAGAACCAGACATTCATAATGGACGGAACGAATTTGAACTTTACTCTTGTTCCACAATGGAAACGTAATAATATTTACGTCAGTACGGTAAATAACCATGTAAATTACAAGCATTAAAGGGCAACAGTATGTTTTCACGGATTAATTCTGTTGAGATAAAGTTACGCTATTAACTTTTTTTAAGATTAATGCAGTGATATCAACTGTCACACAAGGTGGCGAGTGTTGTCAACTTAGCAGACTGAGTTTAATTTGGCAAAATTTAAAAACATTTAGTGGGCAATCAAATTTTTTGCGGAGTAAAATATAATTTAAAAAAATTGGATTTTTACATGTCAAACTTAAAAAACTGTTTTAAATTTGCTTTCCAAGAAGAGTAAAAAATATAAAATGCAGCATCATTATGATGAAACTACATACTTTATTACTGTACTTAAATTTTAACAATTTTTAGCACGTTTCTATTTTAAATCATGGTTTTTAATAAATATTGTTTGATTTTTGCCACTTTTTTTTTTTACATTTGGCAGAAATTCAGTGAATTTTATGTAAACATTCGGCGGATTTTCGAAATCAAGTGCATTTCAATATTTTATAATACAATACTTATATTGAATGATTGAAATAGGTTTTTTTCATCCAGTATTTAAGATATGCCCACTGTTCATTACAGGCAATCAACTCAATATACCCAAGGAAGAAAATAAATTTTTTTTGAGGTTAGGTTTTACTTTTTGAAGAGAGTGGTCCACATGTTGAATTTTCCCGCATGCTTGAGTTTTTTTTTCAGTAGGTCCCATGAAAAACCAATAATAGAGGTTTCACTGTATTTATTCTCCAAGAATTACATACAGCACAGCATTTGTATGACCCACCTTTGAGCAAGAACTGCAAGAAAGCAGTAATTGGCAGCCTACTGCGACAAGTACAAGGTTTTGATACAAAAGTGGTATAGTAATATCACTTCGTTAGTTATTTAAAATCCCAAAAAATGCTACTTGGCCGCCCCCTACAACGCCCTAAGGAATGGAACTGGGAAGAGGNATAATAGAGGTTTCACTGTATTTATTCTCCAAGAATTACATACAGCACAGCATTTGTATGACCCACCTTTGAGCAAAAACTGCAAGAAAGCAGTAATTGGCAGCCTACTGCGACAAGTACAAGGTTTTGATACAAAAGTGGTATAGAAATATCACTTCATTAGTTATTTAAAATCCCAAAAAATGCTACTTGGCCGCCCCCTACAACGCCCTAAGGAATGGAACTGGGAAGAGG